>CM040424.1:87143390-87345890 GCA_022702705.1 Papilionanthe hookeriana x Papilionanthe teres
TCTCTTCTCCCTCCACCTGGGGGCTAACATCTCATAACAAAATTTAAAACATCAAACCAAATTAGGGGCTTTAGCCTGTCACTCTAAAGTCCTCTAATTTTACTCCCCATTAAAAAACATATCTCCCTATTTATTTGCACTCAACCATATGGACTACAATTCTCACCCACACAATTTCATGTGATTCTCTCCAATTATTGATTGAGACAATACCACATTGGTTCTTACATGTTCTCACAACAGATTTTAACATCTCAATTGGCCAAATCAAGAAGTGAATGAAGTGTAAGGTAGTGAATCATCACAATTTCTTCCAACATTAAACACCTATACTTCACACAACTTCCTTCCATAATTTAATTACTTCATCATTTAAAAAGAAATAGATAAATAAAACTACTCATAACTCATGGAGAAAACACAAGCGTAATTTGATTTGAAAGTAGAAATTATAGTGAAAAAACAAGAAGTCTTACTTAAAAACTAAATGTAAAAACAAAGATAAAAACTTATCTGAAAATTCTCTCCACAAGACTCTTGAAGTTCCTCTGAAACTTTTGCTTTCCACTAAATAACTCCTTAGGGGGTGTACCCAACACTAAGGATTCACTCTCCTAAATTCTAATATGAACTATGATAAAGTAAAGTGGAAAAGTAAAGAAAGTATGACAAGAAGAAGACTCTCTTTCTTCCTCTTTCCCTTCAACCACTTCAAGATTTTCTCTAACTTCTCCCACCAATACTTCTTTTCAAAACTCTTCTCCTTTTCTGATCTTTAAGTCGTCATTTTAATAATTCTTCAAAAGGTGCTTTGGTGTCTCTTCAAATTATGTCCAAATTCAATGTATCTACCAAAGGATGCAACTCTTCATTCGAATTTGCCACCCAAAAGAAGTTAAGGAAGTTTAAGCCAAAATTTGCTTCAAACACCCCTTGAAAATGGCACCAAATTTGATTTAATTCATCACTTTTAACTGTGACACCTATGTGCCGGCCATCAGCGCTTAGGCGCCAGAGGCTAACTTTTCATACCTTTCATTTTTGCTCCAAATTTGATCCTTTTTTGCTCCTTTCATCACAATCACTCATTTTAATCATACATGCAAGAAAAACACAAAAATACCTTCCATTAAAGTGCAATATCATCAAAAGTAGGTATAAAAATGTGCATAAAAATACTATATATTTTAGGTGTATCAAAATCTCTCAAACTTAAAATCTTACTTGTCATCATGTGACACTTAATCAAATAGAAAAATTTAACATGCAAATTATGTAAATGAGTTTCTTTAGGAAGGTTTCAAAATTTTGTTCTAGAAATGAAATAGTCTAATTTAGAAAAAAATTTAGTAAATAAGACCAACTTAAAGTTTAGAAAGTTCTTAAGTAAAGGATAATAAAAAATATGCATTCCTATCTTATTCAGAAATACTTGTAGAATTTTTAAAATATAGGATTTAAACATTTTATTTTTCTCACTTAAAAAATTTTTATTTGAAAATAATTTTACTTACTGTATTATAATCTTAAGCTTTAGATTTTCTTAAAACTTGTATTTTAAACTTTCTGTTTGGAACCAATTTTTGATTAGGCCCTTAAATCCTCAAGCTTCTCCTTCCTTTTCACACACTATTTTTCACTTTTTCTTTTTCTTTTTTCTTTTTCTTTTTCTTATTTTTTTATAAGGCAAGGATTACTGTATTTGGATAGGCCTTTATTGATTTTGAATTTCACCCTTCCATTTAAAATAAAGGTTTGATATATATCTTTCACTTAAAATCTTAATAAGAGTGTTGACAATTATTTTTTAATAAAAGAAATTTAAGCTTTGAAAAATAAAAGTCAAATCTTTTATTTTTACAAAAATACAACATTTCCTACTAAAGATAGTTTAACTATATTTAACATTTCTTTACTAAGAAAATTTTAACTTTAAAATTTTCATTATTACTATAAATTTTAACTAAATTTTCTTACTCATTTCTATATTCAAAATTTTGCTTCCCTAATGTAACTTCATATAAATAATTATTTTCAATAAAAAATGAAATTTATTTTAAGTATTCTTGAGAACAAATAAAATTTTAGTTTTTGAAAATTTGTTTTTAAATTCCTCCCAAACTTTAAATTTTTAGTTAGGATAAAACATTTATGCATAAGAAATGATACATGGGTAAGAATTAAAAACTAAAATAACATGCTTGCAAGAATTTTCATATCCTAAATATGCAAGTATAACAGTTTAAAAATAGAAGTAAAAATAAATCAAATTCAGTTTTTTAAATTTTTTGTAAAATAAAAATTTCAAAGGACATCTATAGTAGTGGAGTTTTTCAAAGCAAATACACACCAACTTAACCTAACTAAAATCACAACAATACTAGAAAAGATATGATAACAAATTTTGAAAAGTTTAAACATTTAATTTAAATAGTGATTTTTAGTAGTGTTCTACATTTTCCTAACAGTTTTCAAGTTAAATTATACACTATTAAAAAATCAAACATTACATTACAATATTTGCTACCACAAACATATCACACATTACAACATAAAACATAAATCCAACACATATAACTGAATATGCATAATAGAAATGATCTTGCTATAGCTCACACATATCAGTGTTCAAAGCATAACAAAACAAACAATAAAAATCCAAACATCACAACACAATACTAACCACAAGTACAAACATCACAAACTCAATAATAATAAAAAAGAATAAAATCCTACTCATCATCCTCATCATCATCATCTCTCTCATTCCAATCTCTGGATGACACATAAGGTATAAAATAATGATGAGGAGGCATCTCAGCATCGTGATCTTCTATAATCAGTTTGTCCATGTACTACTGATAATTCTCATCATACTCATCATGTTTTTGTATATACCTCTCAATATTTTCTATCTTTCCATCCATTTCTCTAACATGCTCTTTGGTCAAACTCACCTTCTTTAAAATCTTTCTTAATAATTCAGTCTGTGAATCACTAGATGATGATGCCTGTGAAGTAGAAGCAGCAGAAGCAGAAGCACCAGAAGCTCTAACAGATCCTCCTCTCCAGCCAAAATCTGAATGTACAGTGTAAGTGTTCACATTTACACTGGTGATAGGTCTAAGTGGCTGAAGAACCTCTTCCCAAGTTTCAAACTTTACCCTAAACTGTTCACAAATCAAATTGATCAGGGAAGGATATCCCGTACCTGCAGTAGTGACAGCTCTGACATATTTTACAATATAGAAAAAAATAATAGCTCCTATGTCAATCGGCTTTCCCTGCTGAATACAATGGTTTAAAAAAACTCTCTCCCTCGCAATTTCACTAACATGACTTGAAGGCAACAACTTAGATGAGATGAAGTAATGCCATGCCTTAGAAGTGGCATTCAACTCAGATGCTGGAAAATTTACACTTCTCTCATTTGTAATTTTCCATAGACCTCTTCCATCAGTAAGAAAAGACATAATCTCATCTAACTCTCCTTCCATAGGATAATAATTAGCATAATAACAGAACATTTCAGAAGGTAATCGGTAAAAGATATTGATTACCGCAGAAGAAAAATCCACTTGCTGTCCCCGAACCATCACTATGTTTTTCTCTGCTGCTGGCAAGTTAGCATAAAACTCTCTTACCACAGAAACAACAACAACAACGGTGAAGAAAGAATACTTTTCTCAATTCCTTCGAGCAATTATCTCTTCAATATCTCCTCCTAGTTTACTAAAAACTTATTCTAGAATCAACTTACGTGATGATAGTGCATCGATGTAACGATCCTCTACTCTAGAAATAACAAATTTGTCAGAATCAAATCTCACTTTCTCTTTTGAGTGCTTTGACATTGGAGCCATTTCTTAACGAGTTCAAATCCAATAAATTTCATCGAAATCAGCTCTAAAATGATCCAATCAGTGATGCACTAGGCTTCTTTTTTGCTAATTCGAGAGGTTGAAGGTGATGATGGGGTTAAAAATGACAAGAGTTTTTAACTTCTGAAAACCGGTTTTCCCGAACCGGCTCCTATGAGCGAAGCGACAACGAATAGCCGCAAAATCTAGCGCTTAAGCATCAAAGGTCTGGTGCTTGTCGGCATATTTTTAGGTTATGTGTTTTGAAAAATGGGGTTGCCTACAGAAATTGTCGGAGAATTTAAAATTTAAAATTTAATTTAAATATATATAATTTAGAAAGTAGTATTTGATTTTTGAAAATAATTTTAAGTTTTAAAATTTTAAGATATGAAATCAAACCGATCTCACATCCCGAATAGTTCATATAAACGAGCACCACACCACAAACCATGTATCTATCCCGAAGAATAGACACACTGCTTGATGATGGGGCTCGATTAAATAAACTAGAAGATTTGTGACATCCGTTTGGTCTGCTAACCAATTTTATAAGCCGACAAGTTCCCCTGCTTAATATAAAGAAATTAAGCAGGGTTTATATTACCTGGGTTCTTAAAGTTCCCTATAAGGGCAAGCCCCTATAGTTAATTACATCCTAGTGACGGGAATCACTTAAGAAAACTCTCGATAATGATCAGTGGTTTTGCTCTCAGGAATTTCAAAGTTTAAGGTTTTCAAAGGATTGGATTTTGGAAATTCCAAAAAGGGATTAGCTCGAATTTGGAACAGTTTATTTTAGGAATCCAATGGAGGAGAAGTAAGAGAAGCTGAGGATCCAAGAAGAATCTTGGCAACTTCCCAAACTATCCTATTATTTGGCTTCAATTTGAGAGTTTATTTAATGTTGTTATTCTGCCAATTTTAATTAATTAGGACTTATATTCGTATGACATGATCATACAAATAGCCTCGAAGAAGTGAGGGTTTATGTCGTATCGAACGACTACCTCGGAATCCTAAAACTGGTTAGGGCTTAATTTACATAATATGATTATGCAAATGCCTAACAAAGAGTTGAGGATTTATGTTGCACTAGGCAAACTACCTCGAAATCCTATGGCTTGGTTATTTAAAACTAGGAAAAGGTTTTGCTGAAGTAGACACAAGTTTTGCTGACGAAGATGACCGTGCTGCCCACCGTGCTCCGAGCTCCTTGTTGTTGCAGAGTTTTAGTTTTAGAAGGTGAAAATCAGGGGATGAGAGAAGTGTTTTGGTTTAAAAAAGTTTTAAAGTCCAAATGTCTTTAGTGTTTTATTAGGGGAATCTTAAAGTTGATTATAACAACACCGGTTAAGATCCCACGGTTCCATCATTCCGACACCGTTATTTTTATCGGATTCACTTAGTCTAGATGAATTTACTAAAACTCAACTGAATGAGTTCCACACTTTCATTTAGACCGTGGGAAATCCCGTTAACAACACGTAGGTTACATCATCCGAGGTATTCCCAATCATCCAACAAGACGTTTTAATTTAGTTATAGTTATAGTTTTGTGTTCTGTTTGTGATTAAATTTTGACTTGTTTTATATTTTGAAATGTTGTGGCGGTGGATTTTATCTTGTTATAACTTTTATATTAGTTTTGGGTTTTAGTTTTGTGGCTATCCTAAAGGTTTCAATTTTCATGCAACAATCTTGTTTAACATGCAATAAAGGTAAAGCGCAGTACATGTAAGTAACTTGCAATAACATAAAAGCGTACCTGGATGGTCTTCCCGTCGTTCCAAGCTACACTTAAAGCACATGTTAAGAACATTTAAATGTTTATTACAAATACCTAGGTAAAGTTAAGGGAAAGGTTCTGGTTGTCTACCAAGATCCTAATCCTACTGCTAGTCAGTTCCTATGACATCTAGGTTCTTTATATTTTATTGAGGATGATTTTCTTCATCAAAGAACAATTAAGCTCAATTATTCTTCTTGAAACACCACATTGTATTGAGGAAGTGCTTAGAACGGGTTCTAAACATCTTTTTAATACTTCTGAGATTATTTCGAGTCTAAATGAATTTTTATTGTAGAGATGAATCAATCATCCAGAAATTTTTAGTTAAGTTTTAATTTTTGCTCAGTGAACTTAGGACATTTGATTATCCCATGAATGAAGTGACATCTCACTTGATGCTCCATTTAAGAGTTATAATGATAAAAGTCTTTAAGGGCAAATCAATTTATTAAGAATTTCAACGATTTAAAATCAGAATTAATGTTTTAAGGTGATCTAATTTAGTTATAAAATTTTAATAAATTTAAGTTTGGAATAGTGTTCAAGCTATTTTATTCTTAAATGTTTTAAACTATTTGAATTGAAAGAGGAGTTTAAATTATTTAATTTAGACTTTAATGATTTAATTTTAATTTAATTGCAATATTCTCGATTAACTTTTAATTGGTTTGATTTTTTTTAATTAAGAATTATTTTTTGAAATTAATTTTGATGTTTCAAGTTTGTTTTAAATTTGCTTTCAAGTGATTTTTGAAATTAATTTTTTAATGTTTTAAATTTATTTCAATTTAATTATCAAGTTATTTAATGTTTTAAGTTTTAATTTAATTAAGGGTTACCTTTTCTTTATTATTAATTTATTAATTTCAATTATCATCTTAAGTTTAATTAAGAGTTAAATATAATTAAAGTGATTCATTTGGGGATTTTAGTTTAAGTGATTACAGTCTCTCTAAATTATATCCCCATTTTAATAATCCAAATTCTTTTAATTATTCATCCAAAATTCAAATTATTTAATTAATTAAGGTTTCATTTTTTTTGGTTTATTAAAAGTGATCAATGAGTTCCTACCCTTTTATTTTCCAAAGTTTCAATCATCTAAGATAGAATTAAGATCAAATATTTTACCCCCCATTTTGATTAAACCTAAAGTTTTAATTAGGGGATAAAATTCTTAATTATTAATATACCCTTTTAAGCTTAATTATTTCATAACTCATCAAATTGAGCTCAAATGAGCTTGAAATTTTTATGTCACTTCACTCATATATCAATTAAGACATTAGAGGAGAAAATGTGATTTTTTTGAATTTAATTTAATTTATATATTTATTTTGATGAAAAATAGGGATTTTCAATGGGAATTCAACAACATGACCAAGGTAAGGTTTCTGTCCTTAAGAAAATTATGGGATGTTTCTAATGACCAGAGGACTACTTGGACCAATTTTGGTGATTTTTTAAATTATATTTTATTTATTATAATTATTTTAAATTTTGGAGTATTAATCAATTATAAAATAAAATTAAAGTTGAAAAATTGATTTTATATATTTTTTAAATCTCTCTAACCTCAAGGAGTCCATAAAAATAAATTTTATAATTTTATGATTTTTCTTTCATTTATTAGAATTAATTTAGTGAAAATGTTGGAAAATTCATTTTTTAATTCAAAAATTGTTTTAAGCCTTTAAAATTCAATATCTTAACCTAGAGACTTGGGAAAAATATTTAGTTTGTTCCTAAGTGATTAGGAGTTAAAATATAATATTTTTGTGATTTTTATTATTTTTATGATTTTTATTATTTTTTAATTATTTAAAATATTAAAATAAGGTGAAAAATGAAGATTTTTAGAAAATTCCAATTTTAATTTTCTTAGACTCCTCTATTACCAGAGAAGTCCCAAATCCAATTTGGTGAATTTTTGAAATTTATTTTTAGAGTTATGAATTTTCAAAGTTTAATTTTGGTCATGTAACTTAATTAATCCATTTAGTAGGGTTAAACATTTCCAATTGATTTTAAATTTTTATGTGAGGTCCCTCTGATCCAAAAGATCAGTGAAAAATTGTTTTCAAGTTCTTTTGATGTGTGGTTAACCCTAATTAATTAAAGTTCAGTTTTGAGTAATTAGGCCAATTAGGGTTATTCTTAATGAATTAGCTCAAACCATAATTTTCCTAGGGTCCTCTGGTCCTAAGAAACTTCCCTAAAATTTTCCTAGAATTTTCTAAGCAATATGCTAATTAATGGAATTAAAATACCAAAAACAGTGACATAAACTTGAAAAATACATAACTTGCCATAGAGATAACCTCTGACCTTGAAAAATTCAGGAAATATTCCCAAGATCAGAGGCTTCAAAAGCTCTATGGTCTCATTCCATGGTGAATTGTCTATGCAAATGGAGAATTAAAATACTGAAATGAGTAAATAATTAATTAAAAATAAAATACTCATCAAGTTAACTCAATTCTTTTTCCACATTATTTTCCTCTGTTCACTGAGCAAGAGGGTATTTTTAGTTTATTTTTATGATTTTTCTACACAATGATATGAATTTTCTAAGTTTCAGGTATTTAATTAAATAAAAAAAATCCATATTTATCTACTTATCCACGCGGCACCGACTCATCCTCGGCAGCTCCGAAAGCCCATGCGTCGCCTCCCTATTCGACACCGCCATCTGACTCAGCGCTCCGGGGGCCCGCGGTTCACGTACCGCTCTCTAGTCCGACGCAATCTGAGCCGTCCACTCGATACACACGCGATCGGACGGCGCCTGGTCATCGTCTATGACTGGTGTGCACCCGTGACCGTCCACACTAAAACCCGAAGATCTCTCTCATTTCTCAATGGATTTTCGTTCTTATACTCTATGGATTCGTCTTGAAGAGACGAACACATCCATACGGTTTACATGCATTGAAATCAACTCAAACGAAATGAAGAATCGCTGGAAGCTCTCGGGGAGGAGGAGTGTCCATACCTTAGTTCAGGAGGTGAGGCCTCAACTGAATGTGCTCGGCACGTTCGTTGGAGCTGGAAGAGCCTAGGGATGAAGCCTCTGGCTCTGTCGAATTGTCTAGGTGCAACTTCCACCAAGCCCGATTTTAAAGCTTGGCCGATAGAGAGAATGGCCGGCTCGGTGAGGGGGCTTCCATCGGGAAACTCCTTCTCTTGGTCCTGTGCGGGTGTGGGTGAGTTTAATTTGGTTTTGGTGGAGGTTTAAGAGATGTCCTGTTCGGCTCGAGAATTGAGCTCCAAAATTGAGCTCAATCACTGGGATTTAGGGTAGGAGAACAGTGCAGAAGGATTGCTCTTGGCTAGGGGAAGCTCTGTGAGGAGTTTGGAGGAATTCTGTGAAGGTTGATTTCAGCCAACCTTTTGGCCGAGAGGGGGTGGATGGATTAAATAGCCATGGCCGGGGGCTTCCCGGGAGGCGATTGATGGCCGAGATCGAGTCGCTGGGGAGGAGATGAAGAGCTGTGGTGGCCGATTGGGTTGGGACGGCTCGGCCCAATTCAATTTGGATTTTTGAATCAAATTAGCCTTCTCGGCTCGGTGGTTTCCGGCGACGGGGTGGTGGTCCGGCCGGGGTTAGGTCACCCTCGGGGTCGGGGAGGTCGGAGTCGGGATTTGGTGCAGTCAATTGGCTTTGGACAAGTGTCTAAGGTTTGATTTAAATGGAATGGGGGAAGTGGCTCTTTTGGGTTTAAATGGGTCAAGTCATGGTTTAGGCTAGGTGCACCTCCCCAAGGCTTGACTTTGGGCTGGGAGGAATCATTTGGGTCAGCCAAGAGAGAGTGGTGAGGTCTCTTTCCATAGTGAGGTGGCTAAGCTTGGTTTAGAGTGTGACATGAATATGGTTAAAAGGGTTTAACGAAGGATTAGGAAAAAATCTCCTCTTCTTGCCATTAATGGCTTGGTGAGGTGGAAAGTGGCTTCCATGGCTTCCATGTGGCTTGTACATGGCTCAATGGCTCACATTTGACTTGGAAAAAGCTTGGTCAATTTCATAAAAGTGGATTTTAAGGATTTTGGATATTTTGGTGGAAATTTGGATGAAGCTTTATTTAGAATTATTTAATCATTGGTTTAGGACTTAGGGATGATTTTAATTGAATGCATGATGAAGAAGAGTGTCATATGAACTTTGGATGAATTTTTTTGGGCTTTTGGATTTGGTGGAAGTGGGCTTTTAGAATGGTTTAAGAAAGTGGGCCTTTAGGTTTAAAAGTAAATTGGTGGATGGAAATTTTGTGAAGGATTGGGCCAAAAAAATGTCAGGTTTAGTTTATGGATGTGTCATGAGTGATTTGAAACAAATTTGAGGTGATTTGGAGTTGAATTAGGTTTGATTTGGGATTTTTTGGTAAATGGGACAAAGTGGGTCAAATTGAGCTAACTTGGGCTAAGGTTGGGATAATGTTAGATTTGATGTAAAATTAATGTTGAGAAATGTTTATGGGAGTGTCACAAAGAGTTTTCAACTTTGGTTGGGCTTTGATTTTGGGATTTGGGCCCATTTGGGTTCATGGTGGGTTTAGGCCAAAATTGGGGATTTTGGTTTTGGGTTAGGTTTGGGTGGAGTTTGGGTTCAAATTTGGGGCAAATCTTGTTAGTGTTTTGTTTGTGTGGATATTAGGAAGGTTTAGGAAAAGATTTGGGGTTAATTGGAGTTGAGTTGGGTTAATTTGGGCTATGTTTAGGTCATGGGCCAAAATTGGGCTTTAAGCTTCAAATTGGAATTGGATCCAAATTTTAATCAAATTAGGCTTAGATTTGGTCTAAATTGATATTAGGGATATGTAATTGAAGTTTAGAATTGGATTGGATCAATATTGAGGTCACTTGGGTTGGTTTGGTTTGACATTGGGTTCACATTGGGTTAAAAATGGGTCAAATTGGGGCTTTTGACAAAAGTGGGCTAAATTGGAAAAATTGGCTTATGGTGTAGTTGAACAAAATAAAATTGGGAATATTTGAGATTTTCTGGAATTTTCTAGGAATTTTTAGAATTTATGGAATTTTTGGGTTAAAAGGGTATTTTAGGTATTTGTAGGGTATTGTGGGGTATTTTTGGAAAATTTGGTATATTTGGCTAAGGATGATCAATTTGAGTGGAGAGAAATGTTTAGGATTGGTTTTTGAGGAATTTTGGGTAATTTAGGCAATTTTGCAAATTTTGGGTAGCTTCAAGGGCATTTGGTAGGTTTGGCGGGTATAGAGCCCCGGGGGTCAAAAATTGAAATTTTGGAAAAATAAAGATTGATCAAGTTTGAGTAGAATGGAATCAATTTGGTTGAGCCATGAAGCCATATCAAGCCCATAAGAGCCATGAGAGGACTCATTTAAGGCATTCACTATGTTGTTCCTAACCCTCTTAGCCAAGGGCCTAGGGGTTGAGGACCATCCATATGAATCACCTATATGAGTCAGGAAGTCAAGCTAGGTATGAATGGTTTTAGGATTTGGAATGTGTGTGAAAGTGTAATGTGTGTGCAAGTCAACCCTCACCAGATCACGCCACCCAGGGTAGTCCTAAGGCCAAAGCGTCCTATAGGGAACTTATCCTTTAAACCTCCACATTTGATCTTAACCCTCCAAGTGGCTCATGGGTTTACAATCAGGCATGTGGGGTTTAAAGGGATTTAAGAGGTGTTTGAAGTTCTAAGTGGTGGGTGCCATCTCTAATCCTCTAAGATAGTCAAAGGGAAAGCCTAAGGCTAGATCCTAAGTACTAAGGAGAGAGAAGAGAAAAGACCTCATCAAAAATGAGGTCAACAGCACTTAGCCGCCAGTTGATCCACTTAAAAATTACCTATTTTTATGCCTCATTTATGATTCAATTCTTAAGGATATTTTGCTTTAATGAAAGGTATTTTTATGTTTTTGGATGTAGGTGATAAAAAAAGAGTTTAAGAAGGAAAAGGAGCAAAAGGAGTAAAAATGGAGCTAAAAGAGCAAATTTGTCAAAATTATAGGCCTGGCGCCTAGGCGCCAGAATCCGGCGCCTAAGCGCCAGCTCGATACAGAAACAAATAATATTTTTGACGACTTTGGGCAGTTATTTTGTCGTTGTTAAGCAGTTATTAGACCTTCTAGAAGACTGGAAGTTACTCCTAATATATAGGACATGTGATGTGTCCAGAAAATGGTTTTAATCACGAAGAGGTGCGATCCAAAGTGAAGAGGTGCGAAGACCTGGTCACGGACTCCGGCGCCATATCCCAGCGCCTAGGCGTGACAGTTACCTTCTAGAAGATACAATGAATTTGGACGAATTTTGAAGAGATGCCTTAAGCAACCCCTGGTCAAATTCAGAGCTCTATAAATAGGAGCCCATTCTACAGAGAAAAGTGCACCTAATCAACCCAAAGCTCTCCACGCTTGAAAATAGTTTTAGGGAGCCACCTTCTTTAGTATTTAGAGAGTTTATTTTGAGAGTTAAGTGTGAGTTTGTTAGTGTTGTTGCTGTTGAAGTCTTTCATCATTGCATTGGAGTCATTAGGAGTCAGCGAATCACTTGAAGGAACAATCCAGATAAGTATTTGTAACTTGGTTCAAAGTTTTATAAAAATGTTTTGTTGTGTGAATTCAATGTGTTCTGAGTTGTTAGTTTTCTTTCTCCTTTCAACTATGAAAAGATAATAAGATAATTGAATTTTGTTGGAGAGTTTAACTTAAAATATTTATAAAAATTGTGATGATATTAATACCTGATCTTAATTTACTTTTTAAACTAGCCATTTAAATTGTTAAAACCACTAGAAGAATTTTGAGACCTATCCAGAGATGAGTTCTTAACTAGTAGATATCACATGAATCCTTGGGTAGTCGAAGGCTTTATGCGGGTTATTCAAGGTGATGTGCAAATAAATAGGAAGATATGATTTATTGGGCGTAGAATTAATTAGTTTTTAGAGTGACAGAATAAATTCTAATAATTTGATCTATAGAAAGGGAACATGTCACTAATAGGGTCGACCATAGCCATCCTTGAACATCTAGTAATGTGAGCCTAGATTAACCCATTCTACTAATAAAACATCCTGAACCGATCTATAGATTAGTCAATGTTGTTTATGCCTTGACTAAAGGGTAAAGAATAGGAATGCTTCTATTTGGCACAATATCATAATCTAAATTCTCCACAAATGATAGTTATTCTAAAAATCTTGGATTAGTTGAAAAGGAGAAAGTTGTTTTAAATATACCTGCATTAATCTTTATTCAATTATTACTTGCTTACATTTAGTAAAAATTTTATTAAATTTAAAATCTGAATTTTGAAAAGAAATAAAAATAATAATTACTTTTAATTTGAAAAATATAAAATATTTTTTAATTTTCTCAAAACCTTCCCTGTGGGATGACCCGATATAAATATATGCGTACTAAAATCTTCTTCCCCGGCAACGGTGCCAAAAACTTGACCCGAAGTCCTCTGAAGATCAACGTACTAATTAATGCTTTCAAAAATATATGTTATAAATAATAATAGCGGCTAGTGTATATAAATATAATTTTATGGAAAATATTTTACACACTAGGGGTTCTACGCAAGTATACGTATCGTTTCAAGTAATATAGGGCTTTGAAACAAAGACCCTAGTATCGTTCCCACGAGGAGAGAGTTATAGATCTTTAAATATTTTTATTTTAAAGTATTTCTTTTATAATAAAAAATAAAATATCTTTAATTTACTAGATGCAATAATAAAGCAGAAATAAAATAATTGATGTAAATAGCAATAAGAAAGCAACTTTCTTCCTTTCAATTAATCCAAGATTTTCTAAGATAATAATAATATTCGTGGAGAATATAAATTTATGGTATTGTGCCAAATAGAAGCATTTATATTCTTTACCCTTTGATCCAGGTGCAAAGAACATTGGCTAGCCTATAGATCAGGTCCGGATGTATGGTTAGTAGAATGGGTTAATCTAGGCTCACACTACTAGATGTCCAAGGGTGGCTATGGTCGGCCCTACTAGTGACCCTTTCCTTTTCTGTAAACCAAATCATAAGATTTTAGTCTGTCACTCTAAAAAATTATCAATTCTACGCCCAATATATAACATCTTCATATTTATTTGCACTTCACCTTGAATAACCCGCACAAGGCCTTCGACTACCCAAGGATTCATGTGATATCTACAAGTTAAGAATTCATCTCCTTCTAGGTCTCAAAACTCTTCAACAGGTTTTAACAATTTAAATGATCAATTTAAATAGTAAATTAAGAACCGATATTAATATCATCACAATGTTTTGAAAATATATGATTTTTAATTCTCCGACGAATTTTGTATTATCTTATTTATCTTTTCATAATTGAAAGGAGAAAGTAAAGTAACTACTCGAACACATTGAAATTAAATAACAAAACATAATAAATAAACTTTGAATCAAAATAAAAATACTTATCTTAGATGTTTCTCCTATCGAACTTCGATTCCTACCGACTCCACGAATGGAATGAACTACAGATGCACCAACTCTTTCAAACTCTAAATACAAACTCTAAAATAAACTCACTAATTTATGAAGGAAAGTTAAAAGGTGGCCCTAATATGATCTCTCTAATTCTCTCTCTAGATTGGATTCTAGATAGGGGGGATAGATGGGGTGTTTTTCTCTGAAGGAATACCCTCCTATTTATAGGCTTCAAGGGTTGCCTTAAGGCACCTCTTCAAAATGTGTCCACATTCAATGAATCTTCGTGTGTCTGGCGCCTAGGCGCCGGACACCGTGTCTAGTTCTTCGCACCTCTTCACTTTGGATCGCACCTCTTCACGATTAAAACCTTTTTGAAGCGTCCAAATACATTGTATCACATGTCCTATAAACCAGGAACAACTGCCAGTCTTCTAGAAGGTCCAATAACCGCTCACACCGTCAAAATAACCGCCCAAAAGTCATCAAAAACTTAACAGTTTTCTGTATCGAGCTGACGCTTAGACGCCGGACTCTGGCGCCAGGCCAATAATTTCGACAATTTTGCATTTTAACTCTATTTTTGCTCCTTTTTGCTCCTTTTTCATATTTTTCTCCTTCTTGAACATTTTTGCATCACCTACATCCAAAAATACAAAAATACATTTCATTAAAGCATAATATCCTTAAAATTTAATAAAAATCAAGGCATAAAAAATATATTTTTTTCTTGGATCAAAATCCCCAAACTTAAACGTTACTTGTCCTCAAGTAACTCTTTTTACTATATAAAATGTATAACATTTGGAATAAAAAGGTAAATATTTAAGACTCCTTATGATTTTTGATTTTATGAAGGCTTTAGTAAATCATTAACCAAATTTCACTACCTAAGTTTAAATTTAAGAATTTAAAGAATATTCTAACTACCAAATCATAAGACTTAAAAAATTTTTCATTCATTTCGAAAATAATTGTAGTTTATTATATTAAGATCGCATAAATTATTCACAAGAAAAAGATTTTCATGAAATTATTTTCTAATAAAAATATATGTATAAAAATTAAGTAATATATGTAATCAGTTTTCTTTTTATAAGTTAATTCAAGTGAAGCCAATTTTTGATTAGGCATTTCCTCAAGCTTCTCCTCTCTTTTTTTTTAAAGAGAGGATTACTGTATCTGGATAGCTTGTTAATGGTTTTGAACTTCACTATCCTTAACTTATATTTTCAAACTTATACATTTTCACTTAATTATTATAACATAAATAGATTTCAAAAAGAATTTCAATCTATTCTTTTTCGAGTTATAATTTTTGATTTCTTAATACTTCTAAAATTCAATTATCTCTACTATGAATAGAAAAATTTCTTAATCTTGTTTTTCTTTAAGTTGAATAATTCTATTCTTAAAATTAATCAAAGATATTAAAATTTTTGATTAAGTTCACTAAATTATTTATAATTTCAAAACTTTAAGTAACCTTAAATAGATTCTTCATTCCTCATGTTATGTTAAAAATTTTTATTTTAAGAAAATATTAGTTCTTAAAGGAAAAATAAAATTTAAATTTGAATGTATTTTCCCTTTCCCCCAAACTTAAGTTTTGGTCTATCATGAAATTTTTTTTTTTTTAAGTATGAGAGAAAGAAAAACATAATTTTAAAAAGGAATTTTTACAAGTATGTAAAAAAAAAACTTTCTAGAAAGAAAAATTTACTTCTACACATGCTTTTATGAATAATACTGAAATAATGAAGCAGGTATAAAAGTAAGTAGGCTCATTAGTAATTAAATTAAATGACTATACTACTTATAATAACCAAAATATAACAACAATACTAACTACTAAACAGTAGGTTGAAATAGAAATAAACATAAATTTATCCAAATTTCAATCTTAAACACAATACATTAAAAATACTCTAACAACAGTCTTAACACCCAACAATCCACACAAAGTACATAAACAAATCTAAACTAGCAAAGAACAAACAACAATCAATACTAGCAAACAAATTAAACTAACAACAGACTTAGCACAACTCAGAGATAAATCAGGCCACTAATCACTGTCTGTAGCCTCATTATCGTCATAATCACCAAAAGAAAACTCAACATTCTTAGGATCAACATATGGTGAAAATCTAGGACAGGTAGGAAACTGAACATCATGCTCTACCTTCAGGAATCTAACGAGAGGTTCATCATACTCAGCATCGTAACTACTCTTCCTCTGGGTATACTCAGATAAATGATCAATTTTCTTATCAATAGAATCAACTATGCAGTGAGTTTGAAATAACTAATGTTGCTGCTCTATAAACTGATCATGCATCGATTCCTAAAAACTAGATAGTGGCTCAGCAGTAGAAGTAGAAAGTATGGAAGTAGAAGGTCTACCTGAAGTGTGTGTAGAAGCATAAGGAGCGGTCGATCTCTTCCCTCGAAAACGATCATAGATACTAACACTCTCCGACCCAATTGGCTTGGTAGACTTCAGTTTCTCCTCAGAAATATCAGCAGTGACTCCATTACTAACACATAAAGAATAGATCAAAGATGGGAATCCCAGCCCCACAGAAGTACTGGATCTAGTAGTAGACTCCACAAAATCATAAATAATACTGCCAACATCTATCAACTTCCTCTCCTGAATGCAATAGTTTAGGACAGCTCTTTCTCTGGTAACTTCACTTAGGTGGTTGGAAGGTAGAAGTCTAGCAGAAATAAAATAATGCAAAGCCTTTGAAACACCATTTAGCTTAGAAGATTTGAAGTGGTCCCGTTTTTCATTCCGGATCTTCCAGGCTCCAGTGTCGTCAGTCAAATAAGCAATAATCATCTCAAGATCTCCCTCAGATGGAGATAATCTAGAATAGTGGCACTCGATGGTAGGTGGCAGTCCATAAAACACATTGGTCCTCTCCGGAGTAAATCCTATTACAATACCTCTGACGAAGATTTTGTAGTCTTCCACATCTAAAAAGTTAGCATAAAATTCACGAATGACTGGAATAACAACAACAACAGTGAAATAACATAATCGTTGCCAGTTGTGCGCAACGATTGTGTTCTCGATTATTTCACCCGGATTGTAAAAGATTCGCTCCGAGATAAACTTTCTCGACGGCGCAAATTCGTGATATCAAAAATGGGCTGCTGCAGTCGTGAACTTGCTATTGTTAAAATTTTCTCGTCCCTTCCCTCGCTTAGATTTCTTTGCCATCTAAATGTGAAAGAAAACAAGAACAAATTTTGGAATCAAATATTTAAACTCTTTTTAAGTTTAAGAAACTTAAAATAAGTTTAAAAATCCAAATAGAATACCTAAAAATCAAAAATTTTCTCAAAATTTCGGTTTTTAGCAAAACATAGGAAAACTATGGTGAAAATCGAAAATAAATGGATTAGAGTGTAGATCTGACCTCGAGATGAAGAAATCAAGTGATTTCGCGCCCAAATACTTTATGTTTTGACCTCAAAATGGATCTAAGGGGTGTATTTTCGCGAAAATGAGGAAGGAGATGAAGCTTAGGCGTCATCCATGGCTAATGGGGTTTATATGGTGTTTTTCGGGTGAGCAGGCCGAACCGGCGCTTAGGCGCCGAATTCTGGCGCCTAGGCGCCAGACTCGCCTTTCACAAAAATCACTCTAAAAATTTTATTTTCCACCAATATTCATAAATTCAACTTTCAATTACTCATATTAGAGTAGGGCTTCAGTTTCTAACTTCCAAAATATTTTCCAAAAAGTTTTAAAAATTAAATATTAAATCCACCAATCAAACACAAGGTTTAAATCAAACTCCTCTAATTTCCATTTATAATCTGCAATATTGGCTTAATACACTTCAGATAAGTATAATATAATGATTCAAGTCCTAACACACAATCAAACAACACAATTTGAAAACAAATACAACACACATTGAAGATGAAAGCAAATACACAAATAAACACAATCGATTCACTAAATCGATACAACGACTCACTAGATAAATCACAATCTCATCAAATCACTATCTAATTTCCATTATCTTGGCAAGGAAAACTATTCAGCCCACTTGGGAAGAACACTAATGCTCTTGGAAAATCCGTAGCCATTTTCTCGTCGATCCAATTGTTCTTCGCATACATCTCCACTTGAGCATCTTGATAAGCCGCTAGATGATCAAATTGAAGTTTCGCTTGCCGTTCCAAATGTTCAATCTGATGATACATCTCATGGAGGTGATCTCCAATACTTTTGAAATCCGCTTCAAATTTATCAAGACGACTAGAAATTTTCTCCAAACTTACAGCGATGAAACCATTGAAGTAGGGTTGAGGATCTTTTGGACCTTTGTCTCTAGCCTCTTCTCCAAGATTTCTCCTCTCCATTTTTTCAAAAATCCTCTCTAATTTCTCAAGAATGGAATGTATGGGTCGAAATAATGATTGCATAGGGATTGGGGATGAAGATGGGTTAATTTAAATGTGAAAATCGTGTGAAAAACTGAAAATTTTTGGTTTTTACACGACCCAGTAACCGTAGCGTTTAGGCGCCAAATCTGGCGCCTAGGCGCCGGACCCATCGACACACAGCTTATTCTGGCGCTTAGGCGTCGAATTCTGGCGCCTAGGCACCTGAACCATGTTCGACTCCGTTTCGCCTAACGTCAAATTTCAAGGTTTCGTTCTCCAAAAATAGGTAAATTATAATGATAAGATCAGAACAATTTCAATAACACAATTATACATAATTTCAATGAAGGTTAACTTGATCTCCTTTTTACTCACATATGAAATGGAGTGATCCAAAGTCCAAACTTTATATACTTCAAGATAATTTTTAATTTTCTGAAGTTATATAAAATTAGTCAAGACCGAGGCATAACCATACATTAAAAATGTAAAAACGCACTAAAAATAAAATCTATGGGTTGCCTCCCATTAAGCGCTTGGTTTAACGTCGTCAGCCCGACCTAAGTAATTCT
Organism: Papilionanthe hookeriana x Papilionanthe teres; assembly: GCA_022702705.1. Lineage (NCBI taxonomy): Eukaryota > Viridiplantae > Streptophyta > Magnoliopsida > Asparagales > Orchidaceae > Papilionanthe > Papilionanthe hookeriana x Papilionanthe teres. Next base: position 87,162,474 of record CM040424.1, read on the forward strand.
TTAATCAGGTTGACTTAATTCATAAGCCTCTTTATAAATCTTTTTAATGTCTCCCAAATAAGGCTTTAATCTTAATCCATTAACTTTAAAAATTTTTCCTGTTTTGGGGTCTTTAATATCCACAACTCCATATTGGTATACTTTTTCAATTATATATGGTCCTATCCATTTTGATCTCAATTTTCCAGGAAAAAGTCTTAAACGAGTATTAAATAGTAATACTTCTTGTCCGAGCTCAAATATTTTTCCTGAAATCTTTTTATCATGTAATACCTTCATTTTCTCTTTATAAATGTTTGCATTATCATATGATTCATTTCTTATTTCATCCATCTTATTTAATTGCAATAATCGTTTTTCTCCTACAGTATTCAAATCAGAATTAAACTCCTTTATCGCCGAATAAGCTTTATGTTCAAGTTCAACAGGTAAGTGACAGTGTTTTCCAAAAACTAACCGGTAAGGTGACATTCCGATTGGTGTCTTATAAGCTGTTCTATAAGCCCATAATGCGGAATCTGATCTATCAACCCAATCAGTTCTTTTAGGATTAACGAGTCTTCTCTAAAATTCTTTTAATTTCTCTCGTTTGATACTTCAGCCATTCCACTTGTTTGTAGGTGATATGCGATTGCAATTTTATGTTTGATTCCAAAATTTTGCGGTAATGATTGAATTCTTATATTTCTAAAATGACTTCCACCATCCGTGATAATTTCCTTAGGCATTCCAAATCTTGAAAAAATCATCTTCTTTAAAAATTTAGATACACTTTTGGAGTCACGGTTAGGCAAAGCTACGAACTTCAATCCACTTTGAAACATAATCAACTCGCTAATAAAATATAAATTTTTCCGGATGATGGTACAAATGGTCCCATAAAGTCTAAACCCCATATATCAAAAATTTCAACTTCCAATATATAGTTTAAAGGCCTTTCATCTTTCTTGGATATATTTCCCATTCTTTGACATCGATCACATGTTTTAACATAATGTCTCACATCTCTGAATAAAGTAGGCCAATAAAATCCTGAATTTAAAATTTTAAATGCAGTTTTATCTACTCCAAAGTGTCCTCCAAAATCGGAATCATGACATTTTTGAATAATAACATAAGTTTCTTCATAAGGTACACACCTTCGAATTATAGAATCTCTTCCTAATTTAAATAAATGAGGATCTTCCCAAATATAATATTTAGCATCATTTTTAAATTTCTTAATAAATTTTTCATCCAATTCATAAGGTAAAATATTGCTAACTAAATAGTTAACTATATCCGCATACCAAGGTGTTTGGTATCCTTGAATAACATATAAATGTTCATCAGGAAATTTCTCATTTATGTTTTCTTCAGTAATAACATCATTCTTAATTCTAGATAAATGATCGACAATTTGGTTGTCCGTTCCTTTTCTATCCACTATTTGAAAATCAAATTCTTGTAGAAGTAAAACTCATCTTATTACTCTAGGTTTAGCCTCCTTTTTTGACATTAGATATTTAATAGCGGAATGATCAGTATGGACTATGCATTTAGTACCAAGAAGATAAGGTCTAAATTTATCAAAGGCATATACTATAGCTAGAAGCTCTTTCTCGATAGTAGTGTAATTTCTTTGAGTTTCGATGAGAGTTTTATTAGCATAATATATAACTTTGAAAATTTTTTCATATTTTTATCCTAATACGACTCCAATTGCAAAATCACTTGCATCGCACATTAATTCAAAAGATTTATTCCAATTAGGTGCAACAATGATAGGTGCAGTAATTAATTTTTCTTTTAAAATATTAAAAGCATTAACACAGCCTTTGTTAAATTCAAATTTAGCATCTTTTTCCAATAAATAACAAAGAGGTTTAGCAATTTTAGAAAGTTCCTTTATATATCTTCTATAAAATCCAACATGACCTAGAAAACTTCTCACATCAGTAACAGTAGTAGGTGGTTGTAATTCAACAATAATTTTCACTTTTGCTTGATCTACTTCCATCCCTTTTTGTGAAATCTTGTGACCATGTACGATGCCTTCGTGACCATGAATTAACATTTTTCCCGGTTAAGAACTAAGTTTGTTTCTTCGCATCTTTTCAGAATTTTGGAAATATTTTCCAAACAAGATTCAAAAGAAGTTCCAAAAACTGAAAAATCGTCCATGAATATTTCAATTCCTTTGTCAATCAAATCACAAAATATTGACATCATACATCTTTGAAAAGTTGTAGGTGCATTACATAAACCAAAAGACATTCTTCTAAAGGCAAATGTTCCATAAGGACTTGTAAATGTTGTTTTCTCTTGGTCCTCAGGAGCGACGGGTAATTGATGATAATCAGAATATCTATCCAGAAAACAGAAATATGAGTGTCCAGCTAATTTATCAAGCATTTGATCCAAGAAAGGTAAAGGAAAATGATCCTTTCTAGTGGCGTCATTTAATTTCCTATAATCAATGCAAATTCGCCATCCAGTAACTTGTCTTGTAGGAATTAGTTCATTTTTATCATTGACAATGACGATTACTCCTCCTTTCTTTGGAACACAATGAATAGAGGTGACCCATTGGCTATCCGAAATAGGATAAATAATACCAACATATAACCATTTAACAATTTCTTTTTTAACAACCTCTTTCATGATAGGATTTAATCTTCTTTGCGGTTCAATAGTAGGTTTAAAGTTTTCTTCCATTAAAATTCTATGTATACAAATGGACGGGCTTATTCCTCTTATGTCAGCAATTATCCAACCAAATGCTTTCTTATAATTCTTTAACACTCCTATCAATTTTTCTTCTTGATCTTTACTTAGCTCAGAAGAAATAATAACATGTAAAGTTAATGAATTTCCCAGAAATGCATACTTTAAATGTGAAAGTAACATTTTTAATTCCAGTTCAGGGGCTTTTTTAATTGAGGGTAAAAGTATTTCATTTTGAGTTATGTCCAAAGTTTCCCAATTATCTTTAATATAATGAGTTTCTTCTTCTTTTAGTTCTTCAGCTTCATCGGTTAATAATTCAAAATTTTCTTCAAAAATTACTTTACATTTTTCTTGATAATGTTTCTCAATTAAATAATCAATTATATCCATTCGATAACATTTTTCTTTGTCAGGGTACTTCATTGATCTAAGGACATTAAATTTAATCTCTTGATCATTAACTCTCATGGTTACTTCTCCTTTTTGCACATCAATCATAGCTCGTCCGGTCGCTAGAAAAGGTCTTCCTAAAATAATAGGCATTTCTTTATCTTCTTTCATATCAAGTACAATGAAATCTACAGGGAAGATAAATTTATCTACTTTAACAAGAACATCCTCTATAACTCCTTTAGGGTAAGTGATAGATCTATCAGCTAACTGAAGGGTTACAGTGGTGGGAGTAATCTCTCCTAAATTCAACCTTCGAAAAATAGAAAATGACATGAGATTAATACTTGCTCCTAAATCGCATAAAGCTTTTCCACAAAACTTTTCTCCAATAGCACAAGGTATAGTAAAACTTCCAGGATCTTTAAATTTTTGAGGTAATTTCTTTTGAATTATTGCACTACATTCTTCACTTAATGCAACAGTTTCAAAAGCTTCAAATCTTCGTTTCTTACTTAAAATATCCTTCATAAATTTTGCATAAGTTGACATCTGTTCCAAAGCTTCAGCAAAATGTATATTTATAGTAAGTTTCTTAAAAATTTTAAAGAACTTAGAAAATTGATGATCGAGCTTCTGCTGTTTAAGTCTTTGAGAAAAAGGTGGTGGTGGTTTTTCAACTTCCATATTAAGAGAAATATCAGTTTGATCTTTATTAGGAGAAGGTGTTTCTTTAGATTTTTCAATCTCTTCAACCTCAATCTCATTTTCAATTTCATTATGCATTCTTTCTTTTAATTCCTTTCCACTTCTAAGTTGTACAGCTTTAACATGTTCATGTTCTTTTCCAGTTTCTTTTGGATTGATTTCAACATTACTAGGAAGTGTTCCTCGGGGTCTATAATTAATTAAATTAACGATTTATCCCATTTGATTCTCAATATTACGAATAGCAGTGTTTTGATTTTGTAATTGATTACTTAGTTGTAAAATTAATTCTTCTATAGATAACTTTTTCTGTTGATTGTTAAATCCAGGTGGTTTATAGTTTGAATTAACTTGATTATTCCAATTTTCAGTGGGATGAGATTGATTATTACCCCATTGTTGGGAATTATTCCAGTTAAAATTAAGATGATTTTTCTATCCAGGATTATAATAATTTGAATAAGGATTATTTTTACTAGCAATAGCTTGTAAAGTTTCAATAGTTTGAGAATCTTCAATATTAGCAGAGTTATTATGTGATATATTAATAGCGAAAACTATCTAATTTCTTAGACATTGCTGCTACTTGTGAAGCTAAAATAGAAAAGGCTTCATATCATGAATACTTGCCATTCTTTTAGGATTAATCCTTTCAGAAGGCCATTGAAAATTATTATTAGCCATTTCTTCAATTAAAGTGTAAGCTTCTTCAAATGATTTAGACATTAAAGAACCTCCAAATGACGGCATCGATAATTGATTTTAAAGATCCAATTAATCCATTATAAAATGTTTGAATAATTAACCAATCAGGTAAAGCATGATGAGGACATTTTCTTAATAGTTCTTTAAATCTTTCCCAAGTTTCATAAATCGTCTCCCCGTCAAATTGACTCAATGAAGTAATATCATTTCTTAATTTAGCAGTTTTAGAAGGAGGAAAATATTTAGCAAGGAATTTTTGTGCCATTTCAGCCCATGTTTTAATAGAACACTGTTGCTAACGAGTTCGACCACATCTTTGCTTTATCTCTTAAAGAAAAAGGAAAGAGTCTAGCTTTAATAACATCATCGAAACTTTGTTATATTTAAAGGTAGCACAAAGTTTTAAAAAACTAGCAAGGTGTAAATTTGGATCCTCATTTGGTGTTCCACTAAATTGATTGTTTTAAACCATTTGAATAATAGACGGTTTAAGCTCAAAAGAATTAGCATCTACAGTGGGTATTTGAATACTACTATGAAGTTCATCAACTGTAGGGTTAGCATAATCCCTTAATGGTTTATAAACATTTTGATCATTAATTTCAATTGGATTTTGTAAATTATTATGTAAATGAGTCATTTCTTGAAATTTTTGAATTTGTTTTCCTTTTTTAATTCTTCTAACAGTTCTTTCTAATTAAGAATCTAAAGGTAATAATCCTTCAGATCCAGAACTACGCATAAAAAGTCAATTAGCAAGAATTAAAATAAATATTATTATTATATATATGTTTTTTTTGTTTTTGTTTTTTTATAATAAAGAAAAATGAATAAAATAAAAATACTTAAAATCTAAATGTTTGCCTCTCGCTCTCCCCAGCAACGGCGCCAAAAACTTGACCCGATATAAATATATGCGTACTAAAATCTTCTTCCCCGGCACCGGTGCCAAAATCTTGACCCGAAGTCCTTTGAAGATCAACGTACTAATTAATGCTTTCAAAAATATATGTTATAAATAATAATAGCGGCTAGTGTATATAAATATAATTTTATGGAAAATATTTTACACACTAGGGGTTCTACGCAAGTATACGTATCGTTTCAAGTAATATAGGACTTTGAAATAAAGACCCCAGTATCGTTCCCACGAGGAGAGAGTTATAGATCTCTAAATATTTTTGTTTTAAAGTATTTCTTTTATAATCAAAAATAAAATATCATTAATTTACTAGATGCAATAATAAAGCAGAAATAAAATAATTGATGTAAATATTAATAAGAAAGCAACTGTCTTCCTTTCAATTAATCCAAGATTTTCTAAGATAATAATAATATTCATGGAGAATATAAATTTATGGTATTGTGCCAAATAGAAGTATTTATATTCTTTACCCTTTGATCCAGGTGCAAAGAACATTGGCTAGCCTATAGATCGAGTCACGATGTATTGTTAGTAGAATGGGTTAATCTAGGCTCACACTACTAGATGTCCAAGGGTGACTATGGTCGGCCCTACTAGTGACCCTTTCCTTTTCTATAAACCAAATCATAAGACTTTAGTCTGTCACTCTAAAAACTTATCAATTTTACGCCCAATATATAACATCTTCCTATTTATTTGCACTTCACCTTGAATAACCCGCACAAGGCCTTCGACTACCCAAGGATTCATGTGATATCTACCAGTTAAGAATTCATCTCCTTCTAGGTCTCAAAACTCTTAAACAAGTTTTAACAATTTAAATGACCAATTTAAATAGTAAATTAAGAACCAATATTAATATCATCACAATGTTTTGAAAATATATGATTTTTAATTCTCCGATGAATTTTGTATTATCTTATTTATCTTTTCATAATTGAAAGGAGAAAGTAAAGTAACTACTCAGAACACATTGAAATTAAATAACAAAACATAATAAATAAACTTTGAATCAAAATAAAAATACTTATCTTAGATTTCTACTGACTCCACAGCGGAATGAACTACAGATGCACCAACAGCGGAATGAACTACAGATGCACCAACTCTTTCAAACTCTAAATACAAACTCTAAAATAAACTCACTAATTTATGAAGGAAAGTAAAATGGTGGCCCTAATATAATCTCTCTAATTCTCTCTCTAGATTGGACTCTAGATAGGGGGATAGATGGGGCGTTTTTCTCTGAAGGAATACCCTCCTATTTATAGGCTTCAAGGGTTGTCTCAAGGCACCTCTTCAAAATGTGTCCACATTCAATGAATCTTCTAGAAGGCGTGTCTGGCGCCTAGGCGCCGGAATCTGGCGCCTAGGCGCCGTACACCGCGTCCAGTTCTTCGCACCTCTTCACTTTGGATCGTACCTCTTCGCGATTAAAACCGTTTTGAAGCGTCCAAATACATTGTATCACATGTCCTATAAACCGAGAACAACCGCAGGTCCTGCAGAAGGTCCAATAACCGCTCGCACTCGTCGAAATAATCGCCAAAAGTCGTCAAAAACTTAACAGTTTTCTGTATCGAGCTGGCGCTTAGGCGCCGGACTCTGGCACCTAGGCACCAGACCAATAATTTCGACAATTTTGCATTTTGGCTCTATTTTTGCTCCATTTTGCTCCATTTTCATATTTTTCTCCTTCTTGAACATTTTGTCATCACCTACATCCAAAAACACAAAAATGCCTTTCATTAAAGCATAATATCTTTAAAATTTAATAAAAATTAATGCATAAAAATAGGTTTTTTTTTTCTTGGATCATGGGATCGATAACCAGGATTTCAATGGAGCCCTGTATTACTTGAAACGATACGTATACTTGCGTTTGAAATTGTGACTTTTACAATAATTAATATAAATATTTAAATATAAATTCATGAATTCTTACATAAGTAAAAGTTGTACGTATAGGTCACATCAAGTTTTTGGCTTCGTTGCCGGGGATTAAAATCTTCTAGCAGTGGTAACAAATTTTTGCATTTTTAAGTATATATATTGTCGCATCACCAGTGCCTAGATTTTGACAATTTATGTTTATCACACTAAAACACCTAGTTAATCATCCTTAATCATTTCAAATAATTAATTCTACCCTATAACACTTTTAATACTCCAAAGTTATACTTTAATTTCCATCGATTCAACACAAATTCAAACAAACACAAACTTATATTTCATTTATAGCAAAACACATATAATACAAACTATAAATTTCTATCCAAACACCTTTGATGAAATTTTCCAGTACATAGGTTCATAACAAATATCTTAGACACAAATCTACATTATTAAGTTGTAACAAACACAAATGAAAATGCAACAAAACATAAACATTATAATAATCACAAACACAAAACACTAAACACAAATAACTAAACCACAAGATCACACTTAATTTAATTCTAATCTCCAGCAGGATGAATCTATCCAGAATCACCATTAGTTCCATTTGAACCATCTGGAATGTAAATCTGATAAAACGGTCGATGGTTAAAAACTCTCACATCTTCTTCTTTTATCCATTTTTTTTTCAGAAACATCAATTTATCCGCTTCTTCCACATGACTTGTATGACTGAATTACATTTTGAGTTGTCATCCCATGTGTGCTAAATGTGTGTTAGTTTCATTTACCATTGCTTCGATTGAAGCCACATCAGCCTCTATCTTCACAAGCTTTTTTGCAATTCCTTGAATACTAATGGCCATAAATCCGTTGAATAGCTCTTGTGCACTTTCACTAATGAACTTCTTCTTGTTGGCTTCCTCTTTCTTCTTAACTTCTCTCTCGCAAGAAGAAATTTTTGCACTCAAAATTCACTTCTTAAGACTCAGGAATGAAAATAATAACTATGGCAAGTATCTCTTTAATTCTGGGCCTTTTTATAGACTTGGGAAGTCATAAAACCGATCCTAGATGTGTTAAAACTCTCAAATAACTCCCAAAATTACTTACCCACAATTTAGGCTTCTAAAACCTCATTTTTCATGTTTTTTGTAACTCTAGCGCCTAAGTGCCAAAGTGCGGCGCATAGCTGCTAGTGCTCATTTTAGCACAGGTCTGCTAAACGTCCAAATCTTTATTCTGACTCCTCTAAGTCATCAAATAAGGTCAAATAAACACAAATATAACATAAAAACTCCAAAATGCTACCGCATAATTTCAAATCAAACCGAACAAAATACACAAAGCAAACATAAAGCAAAGCACACCGATAACTATGAGATGCCTCCCACAAAGCGCTTGGTTTAACGTCTTCAGCCTGACATACCTAGAGCTTATTCTGAGTGACCTAACATCAGATTCACATCAGCTTTAAATTGATCGACTGAAAAATAAGGTTTAAGTCTATGACCATTAACTTTAAATATTTTTCTAGTCTTAGGATCTTTAATATCCACAGCTCTATAGAAATATACTCTCATTACAATAAATGGATCCATCCATCTGGACTTAAGTTTTCTAGCAAATATTTTCAATCTGGCATTATATAACAAAACTTGTTGTCCTGGCTCAAGATTTTTAGTAAGAATCTTTCTATCATGCCATAACTTTATTTTTTCTTTATAAATCTTAACATTTTCATAAGAATCATTCCTTATCTCTTTAAGCTCATTTAATTGCAACAATCTCTTTTCACCAGCATCATTCAAATTATAATTGAACTCTTTAATAGCCTAATATGTTTTATGCTCAAGTTCAAATGGTAAATGACAAGCTTTTCCAAAAAGTTGGGTTTTAGACAAATTATCGCACATGTGTTTTGGGAAAAAGTTGGGTTTAAGACAAATTTACCTGCATGGAGGTCGGGTACATCTATTGGCACCAAAATCCCCAAGTTAAAGCCTCTAAAGTTTAATATTGATTTATAGAGTTGTAGTTTAGCGACATGTAATTTTTTTTTATAGCTTTTGGATTGGTGAAAACCATTCTATGGACATTCAGGTGCAAAATTGAGTTAGAGACCACTGGGGTCGTTCGCGGCCACATACATCGATTTTCTCCTGTTAAGGCACACCATCTATGTTAATCCAAATGTGTGTGAGCTTACATTCATCCCTACACCTCCAGATGTCTGAGGGTTCATATGAAATCCTCTGTAGGAAGCCTACGTGAAGAATGAGAAAAGAAAGGAAGATTTTTTAATTATTTTTTTATTTGTTTTTACTAGGTGGTGCATAGGCACCCAAAATGAGCACCTACCAGCAATGTGGGAAACTGTGTGCCAAAATATGAGTGTATATGTTTCCAAGCATATGAAAAGCACTCCTTTAGTTCAGGTAAATAGAGAAGCGGGCTCTAATGCTCCTCCAATTGGCGCCTATGCGCCAAGAAGCGCCGAGGATCACTCCAAAATAAAAGAGAGGCGCATATGCGCCCCCCATTGGTGCATAAGAGCCAACTAAAATATCACGAGCCAAGTAAATAGGCACATACACACTAAATTAAATATCACGAACCAAGTAAACAAGTGCATATGCACCTGACGGGCGATTATGCACCCAATCCCCATCTCTCCATTAAATGTCACTATTTCAGCCTGTTTTAGTCTAGATGGAAGGGACCATTATGGAAAACTTTTGCAAGATTCCCATGAAGATTATGGAAGTGATCAAGGCAAGTCAAGGAAGATCATATCAGCCCTTTACCATTTTATTGCAACCTAGAGTCTTCTGCTAACTATGTCGAGCAGGTAATCGATAGAGCCTAGTGCCTGCAAGAGAAAATTTTGGGTCTCAACAAACCAAACAAAAGAGAGGGAATAACACATTAGGGGGAGATTCTCTATTTTATGAAAAAAGGGAGGGATCTTTGAGAGAGCTGGAAGAGAGGAGATATTTTTGGAGAGAAAATCAAGCAAGAAGAACACCTTTTCTTCTTCCCTACATTTTTCTTCCACAAAATATCTAGTTTCTTCATCATTTTCTTTCTTTTGTACCACCATTCTTTGGGAGATGGCAAGTGAGCTTAGAGAAGATATCAAGGGCGAGGAAAACAACTTTTCCTTCTGAAATGAAAGCTTCTACTTGAATTTGGAGAAGGGAAGAAATCATCATCTTCAACATAGGGAGAGCTTGCTCTCACACTTGGAAGAAGGAGGAGAGGTCTACTCTCCTACTTGAGGAGAGCTTCATCTTTGTAATCAGGGTGTCATCAAATATCGCGTAGCTGAAACACTATTTCCCTTGCATTTTCCTTTCCTTAACTAGCCTTAGGATTGTGTTAGAGAATAATTAGGGCTAGGTTGTTGTTTTCGTAGAGAAAACTGCTAGGATAGAGAACCACATGGACAAATCCTCTACAAATATGATTGATATCCTTGCAAAAGCCCTAGCCTTAACCCTAAATGGTCAGAATCTATATTTCCCACAGTTTTAGTGGTTCCAACCCTCCATAGAGGGGCTAGAGTACTTGGGATTTGTAGGATAAAAAAAGCATTGTAACTAGTTTATCTTACAAGTTGTAAGGAATTTTGCTTCAAGAAATCATAGGAAGGAATTCCCCACATTCTTCGCTAAAGAAATTTTGCACATATAAAATAATGTAAGTGCTTCGACGTAGGATTTAACAATGTGGTCGAAAAACTTACATACCTGTTATCTCTTATCTTCCATTCATCATTTTCATCCGTCAGATATCTGTATATATCATTCATGTTGTCCTTCGTTGGGACAAATTTTGAATAATGGCAGATCGACACATTCTCAATCATGTATAAATCATTAATCTTTGCAGGAGTAAATATGACAAACCTACCTCGCACATAGACTGATCCTTGGTTGATTCCACAAATATTTGCATAAAAATCCTTCACAACCGGGACAACTACGGAGGTAGTAGTATAACATAACACTGTCAAACGTCTCTGAATAATGATTTCTTCAATTCGAGTAGTAGGAGAATTCATACCTCAATTCATGAAGCCTCGCTCCTTAATCAACCTCATCCTTGAGATATCCTTGTTGAATAGACGTTGGGCTTCAAAACTGATGAACTATTCATTTCTTTAATGTTGTTAATGATATTTAAGGAAGGGTAGGACTTAATTAAGTACCAAAAAACACAAATAACACATCAAATAAGCAAACACTCAATAACTGTGGGTTGCCTCCCACAAAGCGCTTGGTTTAACGTTGTCAACCCGACATAACTTCAAGTTATACAGGTTGATCCAACATTAAAATGTCTTTAAAATTAGGTATATTGCCTTCAAAATATGGTTTTAATATTTTTCTATTAACTTTAAATATTCTTCCAGATTTAGGGTCTTCGATAATTATAGCTCCAAATTGATAGAGTTTTACAACAGTGAAAGGTCCTGTCCATCTAGATTTCAGTTTCCCAGGAAATAATTTCAATCTTGTATTGTATAGTAAAACTTTTTGTCCTGGTTCAAATTCCCTTTTAAAAATCTTCTGATCATGCCATATTTTTCTTCTCTCCTTGTATAATCTATCATTATCATATGATTCATTTCTGATTTCTTCCAATTCATTTAATTGCAACAGTCTTTTTTCACCAGCATCTCTCAAATTAAAGTTCAATTTCTTTATCGCCCAATACGCTTTATATTCTAATTCAAATGGCAAGTGACAAGCCTTTCCAAAGATTACTCTGTAAGGGGACATTTCTATAGGAGTTTTATAAGCAGTTATGTATGCCCATAATGCGGTGTCTAACCTAGCAGACCAATCTAATTTCTTCAGATTTATGACTTTTTCCAAAATTCGTTTAATTTCACGATTAGATACCTCTGCTAAACCATTGGTTTGGGGATGATAAGCTGTAGAGATTCTATGCATAATATTTTATTTTCTACCAATCTCTGAATCAGATTATTCTTAAAATGGGATTCTCTATCAGTGATGATTACTCTAGGCATTCCATATCTTGTGAAAATATTTTTCATTAAAAATCTCGAAACACTTCTAGCATCACACTTAGGTAAAACTATTGCTTCAATCAATTTTGACACATAATCAACAACAATCAGTATATATATATTTCCAAATGAAGGTATAAATAGTCCCATAAAATCTAATCCCCAAGTATCAAAAATTTCAACTTCCAAAGTAAAATTAAGAGGCATTTCATTTCTTTTAGATATATTGCCTATTCTTTGATATCGATCACAAGTTTTGATAAATTTATAAACATCTCTGAAAATAATTGTCCAATAAAATCCAGATTGCAAAACCTTATATGCAGTTCTATCAATTTTGAAATGTCTTCTAAATTCAAAATCATGACATTCTCGAATTATTCTTTCAGTTTCTTCATAAGGCACACATCTCCTAATAATAAGATCTTTACGTTGCTTATACAGATAAGGATCATCCCAAAAGTAAAATTTAGCATCATGTTTAAATTTATTTCGTTGTTGCATTGTTAATTCAGGTGGTAAAAGATTACTAATGATGTAGTTTACAATATCAGCTTACCACGGTATATTTCCTTCAGTATTATTATATAACTGCTCATCAGGAAAAATTTCTATTATTTCTTTTTCAAATTCAGCCAAATTAGGTTGTTCAAGTCTTGATACATGATCAGCTATTTGATTATCGACCCCTTTTCTATTAATGATCTCAAAATCGAATTATTGCATTAAAAGTATCCATCAAATCAGTCTTAATTTAGTATCCTTCTTTTACATTAAATATTTTATAGCAGAATGATCCGTATGCACTATGCATTTAGCTCCAATTAAGTAAGATCTAAATTTTTCAAAGGCATAAATGATAGCTAATAACTCTCTCTCTGTAGTGGTGTAATTAATTTGAGCATCAGTAAGAGTTTTACTAGCGTAGTATATAACCTTAAACATTTTCTCGTGCCTTTGCCTAAAACCACTCTAATAGCATAATCGCTCGCATCACACATTAATTCAAATGGTTTCTCCTAGTCAGGTGAAACTGTTATAGGGGCAGCGATTAATTTTTTCTTTAATAGATCAAAAGCTTTTAAGCATTCATCATTAAAATCAAACTTCCTATCTTTTTCCAAAAGTTGGCATAGAGGCTTAGTAATTTTTGAGAAATCCTTAATATATCGCCTGTAGAATCCTACATGTCCTAAAAAGCTTATCACCCCTCTCACAGTTGTTGGAGGTGGTAATTTTTCTATAATTTGAATTTTCGCAGGATCTACTTCCATGCCATATTCAGATATTTTATGCCCAAGCACAATTCCTCTTGCAACCATAAATTAACACTTTTCCCAGTTTAGGACTAAATTTGTTATTTTGCATACCTCTAAAATTTTTCTAAGTTGCATAAGCATTCATCAAATGAATCTCCAAATACTGAGATATCATCCATAAACACTTCTATTCCATCATCGATTAATTTGATAAATATAGACATCATACATCTTTGAAATGTTGCAGGCGCATTACATAATCCAAAGGGCATTCTTCTAAAAGCAAAAGTTCCATAAGGGCTAGTAAATGTATTCTTCTCTTGATCCTCAGAAGTAATTAGTATTTGGTGATAACCGCTATATCCATCCAAAAAGTAATAATACTTTTGTCCAGCAAGTCTATCTAGCATTTGGTCTAAAAAAGGTAAAGGAAAGTGATCTTTTCTGATGGCGGGGTTTAATTTTCTATAATCAATACATATTCGCCAACAAGTTACTTTTCTTGTCGGTATAATTTCAATTCGTTTATTTACGTCAACTGTCACTCCTCCTTTCTTAGGAACACAATAAATTTTTCTTACCCAAACATTATCAGAAATAAGATATATAATTCCAGCATGTAACCACTTTAAAATATCTTTTTTAAACACTTCTTTCATTATTGGGTTCAGTCTCCATTGTGGATCAACTCTAGGTTTATGTTGTTCATTCAACAAAATTCTGTGCATACAGATCGAAGGACTGATTCCCTTAATATCTACTAAGGACCAACCAAAAGCCTTTTTGTATCTTTTAAGGTGTCCAGTAATTTTTGTTCTTGATATTCATTTAAATCCGAAGATCAAATGACTGGTAAGGTAGATGATTCTCCTAAAAACATATACTTCAAATGATTAGGGAGAATTTTCAGCTTAAGTTTAGGGGGTTTAATGATAGATGGAATTAAACTTTAATCACCATTTTCCATAGTATCCAATCTTTCAAATATTTCCTGAACAAATTCTAACTTTTTATTTGTATTATCATCTAAATCTCTTCACTTTCACTTTTATTTTCATCCTCACATTCCAAATTCTCTTCAAATACTTCTTTAAAATGATCTTCTCTCAAATAATCGTAGATTTCCATTCGGAAGCACTCATCATCTTTTTCAGTTGAAGGGTATTTCATAGATTTCAGAATATTAAAATTTACCTCTTGATTATTAACTCTCATAGTTAATTCTCCTTTTTGAACATCGATCATAGCTCTCTCAGTAGCAAGGAATGGTCTTCCCAAAATAATTGGAATTTCTTTATCTTCCTCTATATCTAATATAATAAAGTCCACAAGAAAGATAAATTTATCCACCTTCACTAATACATCTTCCACAACTCCTTTAGGATAAGTGATTGAACGATCAGCCAATTGAAGAGTCACAGATGTAGGAGAAATTTCTTCTATTCCCAATCTTTTGAAAGTTGATAAAGGCATAAGATTAATACTAGCTCCCAGATCACATAAAGCTCTTCTGAAAAATTTCTCACCTATAGCACACGGGATAGTGAAACTATCAAGGTCTTTAAGTTTTTCAGGAAGCTTCTTCTGAATAATTGCACTACACTCACCGCTATGTGCAACAGTCTCGTGGTCTTTGAACTTTCTTTTCTTTTTAAGAATATCCTTCATAGACTTTGCATAATCAGGCATCTGCTCTAATGCTTCAACAAAGGGAATATTAATTATTAATTTCTTAAAAATTTCCAAAAATTTTGCAAATCTATTATCCTTGTTCTATTTCTTTAGTCTTTGAGGAAAAGGAGGAGGTAGTTTTTCAACAGTTATCTTCATTGGTTCAATCGGATATTCTAAGTCTGGATATATCCTATTAGAACCTTTCTCAATATTCATTTCCTCTCTTTCAACTTCAACTTCTTTTTGTACTCTTATTTCTAATTCTTTTCCACTCATTAATTGGATAGCCTTAATTTTCTCATTGTTTTGATCTTTTGGGTTGATCTCAACTTTGCTAGGAAGATTTCCAGAAAATCTATTATTAAGTGCAGTAAAAATAAGTCCCGACCGATTGTCAATGTTCTTCATCGCAACATTTTGAGCTTGAATTTGATTACCCATGATCAGAATTATTTCTTCAATATACAACTTCTTTTCCTTAAATTGCGGGTTACTATTAATACTAGGAGGATAAGAAGGTCTATAATTGGTATTTCCTTGGTTGTTCGAATTTCCAACTGGATTCATAGAATTGTTTCCCCATTGCGGATTAACACCAGCATTGGCATTATTTCAGTTGAAGTTTGGGTGATTTTTCCAACTAGGATTATAATAATCTGAATAAGGATTATTGACTTTGTTATTTTTGGCATTCAATATTTCATAAGGTATTTGAGAGTCTATCATCTATCCTGATGAATTTTCTTCTAACACTGGGAGTGTTGGAGAATAATTCATTCCATATTGATCTATTTTCTTAGAAAGTGCAGCAATTTGAGAGGCTAACATAGTTATCATACCAGAATCATGAATACTAACTACTCTTTTAGGCTTTACCCGCTCAGAGGGCCATTGAAAATTATTAGTAGACGTCTCTTCAATTAACGAATATGCTTCATCAAAAGGTTTTGACATTGGTGATCCACCAACAGTAGCATCAATAATCGATCTCAAAGATCCCACTAATCCATTATAAAATATTTGAATTATTAACCAGTCTAGTAAAACATGATGTGGACACTTTCTCAGAAGATCTTTGAATCTTTCCCAAGCTTCATATATGGATTCTCCATCAAACTGACTAAAAGATGTGATATCATTCCTTAGCTTAGCAGTTTTTGAAGGAGGGAAATATTTTGACAGAAAATTTTGTGAAAGTTCTCCCAAAATTCTGATAGATCCAGGTGCTAATGAATTTAACCACTCCTTAGCCTTATCCCTTAATGAAAAAGGAAAAATTCTAATCCCAACAGCATCGTTCGACACTCCATCGTATTTAAAGGTAGCACACTGTTCTAGAAAACTAGCGAGATGTAAGTTAGGATCTTCATTAGATGTTCCTCCAAATTGATTATTTTGTACCATTTGGATAATAGCAGGTTTAAGCTCAAATGAATTACAGCAACATTAAGGTTTTGGATAGTTAAGTGAATTTTATCTGCCGTTGGATTAACATAATCTCTTAAATGCCTTGGTATATTTTCATTTTGATTGTTTAAGTTGTTCAAATTGTTCGCCATTTTGTGAGGATTTTCAGATTATTTTTTTTTATTTTTGATTTTTTCTAATAGTACGCTCTAATTCAGAATCGTAAGGCACTAAACCTATAGATCCAATAATACACATACAAACACAATAAACACACAAAAAATAAACAAACACACACAATTATGACTTGTAATTCAAAAATAAGATTTCAAATACTACAAAATTAATTTTAGTAGTTACCTTTCCTCCCCGGCAACGACACCAAAAACTTGGTTTGACTTTTTTAATTTGCCAAAATTTATGAACTCAAATTTATATATATATATATATATATATATATATATATATATATATATATATATATATATATATATATTGATTTAATTTTCTATTAAGTCACACAATTAAACGCAAGTATACATATCGCTCAAGTAATCATGGTTCTAGTGGAGTCGTGGATATCGATCCCACAGGAAGGCAATTAATTTTATGGTGTAGTGACTAAAGAAAAATATATTGAGAAATTCATACCGATGTTACATTGATTTTAATGATATTGCACTTTAAAGAAAGATATTTTCTATGTTTTGTTGCAATAATGAAGATTAATAGACAATAGAGCAAAAATTTGCAAAAAAGAGCTAATTTGGAGCAAAAAGGACCAAAAGAGACATAAGTTGATCTTGGCCGTCGACGGTGAGGAATAGGCCGCCGACGACGCAATTTTCCAGAGAATACATAATATATTATAAGGGAGCCCGCCGGCAGCGAGCCTTAGCTATTGGCCCATGTTCTAGAAGCCCACCGACGGCGCCAACAAGCCCGCCGACGTGAGAAGGTCGATTCAGGCAAAGATTCATCGAATGTGGATGCCTTTTGAAGAGGTGCTTAATCAATCTTTGGAAAAATTTCTACCTCTTTAAAAAGAGACGAATTTAGGCTGAAAAAGTGGTTGAACTAGGGGGAAAGTTAGAAGAGAGTCCAGAGAGTCCAAGGGAGAGTCTAATAGTGAGTAAGTGAGTTTAGTTGAGTGTGTTGTACAGGAAGGAAGAGTCAGAGGAACTTCAAGGAGTCTGCTTGGGGAGAAATTTGAGATAAGTTGTGTTTAATATTTTGTAACTTTGGTTTTATATGAAATCCAAGTTTTGTGTTATTCTTCCTATGCATTCTGAGTAGTCTTATCTGTCTTTCTCCTTGTTTTGAGATTTTGTGAATGGAAAATTGAATTAGTTGTGCTTAAAAAAATTCAATAAAAATTGTGATAATCTTTTTACTAAAATCTTAATTTACTTTCAATCTGGCCAATTGATCTGTTAATATATGTTGATTTCACAACTAAAGTAAAGATTACATCTAATGAGTTTAGCATTGATTCTGACGAGTAGAAGATATTCGTAACTGCTTATGTGTTGAATTAGTTTGGATTTAAATTTGTGTGATTTGCACTTGTGTTATTTTAGATTTCGATATTTGATCTCAATATAGATGAGATTATATATAGATTGTTTGTTTTCTGCGTTTTGAGTGTTGTGGTTTGGATTGTGACGCTGAATTTGATGTATTAACGTTGAGAAAATACTTTGTTATAGTATATTGTATACGAATATTGTAAACACTTGGATTTTATATATAAATTGTGATGTTTGTATTGTGTAAATCTATTTGAGTTAAAATAATATCTAATCATAATAAAATATGTTTAAATCTATTGATCGGACTTTAACGAGGCTTAAAATGAATTAAAAAATACAAAAATTTAAAATTTAAAATTTTTTTAAAAAGCCCGCCGACAGCGCCCTTGACGCCGCCGACGGCGGATTTTTCTAGAAAGTTGAGCCTACTTGAATTAATTAGCTCATCGACGGCGAGATTTTTCACGCCGACGGCGAGGTCCCGAAAAACACCTTTATTTGACCGGTCAACCGCCACTGTTCATCATCCCCTACCTCTAAACTCCAAAAAAACTGACCTAGGGCTTGATAGATCTTAGATTTGGAGCGTTTTCAACCTATTTTGACGCCTGATTTCATCTTCCCTTGGTAAGAGCTTCACTCCCATGTAAAAAATTTTGATTTTCACCGTGTATTTCTTCCACATTTAGGAATTTTGGAAAAAAAAATGTAGAAATTAGTTGGAAGAAATTCATGGAATTCATTTTAGATTACTTTAAGTCACCTTTGGAAGCCATTCTAGTGTTGTTTTGGAATTTAGTTGAGATTTTTGTAAATTTGATAGATCGAGAAATGACTCCACGACAAAAGAGGTGACTCGACTTTGACGAAACTCGATTTTTAAACGCTAAGGCTCAGTCAAGGTACAGCTCTTTCATCAAAGCAAAAAAATGTATTCAAGACAAAGTTTTCGAGAACCCGGGAGGAGAAATGGAACAGACTATTAAGGAGCAAAATTGGAAAATTTTTTGTTATTTGACGAACAGAGCTGCAGTAGAAATTGTAAAGGAGTTTTACGCCAACCTGACCCAGATAGAGGACGGGCCTATAAAGGTCAGAGGATTTTTAGTTGATTTTAATGCTGCTTGGATAAATTCTTTCTACAAAGTGCAAGATCCTATTACCAGCAATTATGAGACGTTCGGAACAATGGAAGGTCCGCTGGAAAATGTGATTGACTTTCTCACTGATGGGAAATGAAATTGGAAAATGAAGCAGCGTGAACGAGTAAATTTCCCTCTTTCTATGATGAATACCACCTCTAAGGCTTGGTATTTTTTATTTGCTCTACTATATTACCTACTTATCATCATAGTGAAGTTTCGAGGGATAGAGCAGTTTTGAATTTTTGTATTCAGAACAACAGAAGTATTAATGTGAGAAATATTATTTATAGAAACATGTTAGCCATTGCAAAAAGTGAAACAGGAGGAGGATTGGGACATCCTGGTCTGATATATGCACTCTGCCAGTTGTCTGGAGTAGAGGCAAGAGATGATGAGGAGTGGGTTCATCCTATGAAACGCATTACAAAGGCTAATATAAAAACTTATGAATCCCACAAAGGATGGAGATCTGGGACAAGGAGTTCTGCACCTTCGACTAGTAGGGATATTCCCTCTACTAGTTATGACCCTCCTGCCTATAGTTCTCCTACACTCCATGACTTGATGAATGAACTGACTCTGCAGCAAAAAAATTTTGAGACGTTGGATGAAAGGTTGGAGCTTATAGATCGAAGGATTGAAGATTTAGAGCGGAGGCACCATTATGATAGTGAATATCTCCAGAGGCATTCTGAGTTTGAAATAGCTTACTATGATGCTGAGAATCACTATAGGAGAGGAGAACTTAATGTGACATTTCCAGAGTGCCCTCGTTATATACACTACCAGCCCAATCCACCTGCTGACCTGGGAGATGAAGATATTGGATGGGATTTTTGACCTTGGATTCTGTGATTAGATGCTTTTGTTATATGTTTATTTTTGTTTTATTTAATTTAGGATTTCTGATCTGTATTTGTATTTTTAATTATTATGTTGTCGATGTTATTTAAATTAGTTGCAGTTTCTTACTTTTTATTATTACAGACTGTGATTGTAACTCTAAAAGTGAAATTAGTAAACTGTTTGTGGTTATTTTTGTGAAATGTGCTTAGTACTTTAATTTTTAGAGTAATTAATTGTGATATGTATTGTGTACTTATTTCAAAATTTTCTTACCCAAAAAATTCTCTAATGTTATATATTTGTAGAAAGTTTTTAACAGTATAGGTTAATTAAGTGATGAGATGTGAAAAGAACCTGCAAATACTTTAAAAAAGAGGAGGAAATACCTAAAGCATGAAGGTATGATTTAAATTTACAGTATCTTTTCTTTCCTCCTATATGATTAGATAGAAAAATCTAAGTTTGGGGGAGGGAAAATCAAGATTAACTATTAAATGTTCTCAATTAAATAATTTAAAAAATTATTATAAAAATGATTTTCTGTAGTGAATTTAATTCAGTAAACTAGAATTAGTTTATTTAACTATTATAGAAGGATAAAAGAAATATTTGTAGTGATTAAATTAATTTTTGGATTAAGATATTTGGAATAAGAGGATAAGAATATAGTTAATTATTTAAAGTAAGGAAAACTATATTTTGAAATATTAAATTCTTAAGTATTTAGTTAAGAAAGAGAAGATTGGAACTCAATGATGTAAAAACTATGAAATACATATAAGGTAAGGAAATGTTTTAAGTTTCAAATTTAGGAAGGAGAAAGTGAAGTTCAAAAACATTAACGGGATATCCAGAACAGTAATCCTCACTTGAAAAAGAAAAAGAAGGATTGAAAAACAATCCCTGAAAAGAAAAAAAATATGTAGGATTGAAATGCAATCCAAATAAAAAGAAAAAGTAAGTAAGGAGAAGCTTGAGGAGATGCCTTATCAAAAATTGGCTTCATTTGAATCAACCTAAAGGGTAGATTTAATTACATTTCTGAACTTATATATATGGATTAGTATTTTTACTAAGTAGTGTTTTCATGAATTTCCTATCATCTGAATATCCTAAGTAATTTAATATTGCAACATATAGTCGTTCTAGAAATGAATAGAAGACTAGAACTCTTAAACTTGATGACTAGATAGCCTTACATCTATAGAGTTAATTTAATTATCTGAAAATCTTTCTAATAAGCTTTACTATAATATTTATTTAAATCAAATTCATAGTATTTATGAATTAAAGCTTTACTACAAATAATCATTATTTTTTATGTAGTATCAAGATTACTTGAGGACAAGTAATAGTTAGGTTAGGGGGATTTTGACCAAAGAAAAATATATTGAGAATTTCATACCGATTTTACATTGATGTTAATAATATTGCACTTTAAAGAAAGATATTTTCTATGTTTTGTTGCAGGAATGAAGATTAATAGATAATGGAGCAAAAAGATGCAAAAAGGAGCAAATCTGGATAAAAAAGGACTAAAAGAGACATAAGTTGATCTTGGAAGCCGACGGCGAGGAATAGGCTGCCGACGGCGCATTTTTCCAGAGAATACAGAATATATTATAAGGGAGCCCGCCGGCAGCGAGATCAAGCCCGCCGACAGTGAGCCTTAGCAGTTGGCCCATGTTCTACAAGCCCGCCGACGACGCCAATGATGAGAAGGTCGATTCAGGCAAAGATTCATCGAATGTGGAAGCCTTTTGAAGAGGTGCTTAAGCAACCTTTGGAAATTTTTCTACCTCTTTAAAAAGAGACGAATTTAGGTTGAAACAGTGTGTTGTACGAGGGGGGGGAAGTTAGAAGAGAGTCCAAGGGAGAGTCTAATATTAAGTAAGTGAGTTTAGTTGAGTGTTGTATACAGGAAGGAAGAGTCAGAGGAACTTCAAGGAGTCTGCTTCGGGAGAAATTCGAGATAAGTTGTGTTTAATATTTTGTAACTTTGGTTTTATATGAAATCCAAGTTTTGTGTTATTCTTCCTATACATTCTGAGTAGTCTTCTCTGTCTTTCTCCTTGTTTTGAGATTTTGTGAAATAGAAAATTGAATTAGTTGTGCCTAAAAAAATCAATAAAAATTGTGATAATCTTTTTACTTAAATCTTAATTTACTTTCAATCTGGCCATTTGATCTGTTAACATATGTTGATTTCACAGCTAAAGTAAAGATTACATCCGAGATTTGGGGAGGTCAAAGTCCTTGAAAGGAGGGTGCAAATAAATAGGGAAATATTATTTATCGGGCGTAGAATTAGAGATTTTAGAGTGACAGACTAAAATCCTCAATTCGGTCCTATCGTTTGGGTGCTGAAGTGTAGATGTTAGCCCTCAGGCGAGAGGAATGTAGGAGCTCCGAAGTGAGAGCCGATATCCTCCCAGCCTAGCCGCAGATTCAGTAACCAAGCATAGGATTAGTCAATGTTCTTTATGCCTGGACCAAAGGGTAAAGAATAGGAATGCTCCTATTTGGCACAATATAATTCTAACTAATTTAATTATCCGTTCACTTAATTCTCTTAACATGGGGGAGGATACTTTTCTATATTGCAACTTTCCATTCAACATTAGTAGTAGAATTTAGTATAATTGTTCTTTATTTACGTTTAGTAGATAGTTATTTCAACTGTTGTAATTAGTTTGTAATCTCTATCTTCTCTATAGGATCGATATCCAGGACTCCATTAGAGCTCTATATTACTTGAACGATACGTATACTTGCGTTGTTAAGGGGTAACTTTGCTATTATTGAAAATTTATTTTTACACTTGTTAACACTTATAAAGTTACGCATCCCGCTGTCATGTAGCATAGAAATCACTTCTCGAATCACAACACAATTGCAAGTAATTACTAATCTTAAAATAGAGACAAACAGTTGTAGTTACTAATTCTACCAAAGTACGTTTTAACTTTCTAGCAAGTTTAACTAACACAAGACTAAATTTATAACAAAGTTCAGTTGTAAGAAAGAATCTTCCTCATCTCCGATAATAATATGATGATTTTTGTGACATAGATCAGTGATGCAAATGTATTGTGCCAAATAGGAGCATTCATATTCTTTACCCTTTTCCAAGCGCATAAAGAACATTGGCTAATCCTAAGTTCAGTCCCCAAATCCGTGGTTAGGATAGGAGGATACTGGCTCTCACTCCAGAGCTCCCACTTCCCTTTCCCAGAACGCTAACTCTCGCTTTGGTTTCCAAACCATAGGACCAAATTTAGGATTTCAGCTTGTCACTCTGAAATCTTCAATTCTACGCTCATCAAAGTATGTTTCCCTATTTATTTGCACTCAACCCCCATGAACTACGTCACTCATTCATGGACTTTGAATGTGACCTTCACTTTTGTTGTGGAACTCATAATCCTTTCGGAACATATGTTTCCCAACAAGTTTTAACAATTTAATTGGCCATATCAAAAAGTAAATGAAGTTTGAAGTGAAAAGGTCATCACAAATTCTCCATAATAAATCAACAAAACATTTCCATATCACAACATCAACACATCACATGAAAAGAAGGAAGACAAAGAAATCTACTCAAGACTCATGAGGAAAAGATGACAAAACATGGATTTTATATATAAAAGCAACGTCATACAAACGGAGTAAAAAAAGACAACTTATCTCAAACTCTTTCCCAAGCGAATCTCAAGGAATTTCTTTGTCCTCTTCTTTCTTCACAATAACACACAATTCTATCTTTAGATAAGTAAGGAAGAAGAAATCTCTCACTTTCTCTCTCCTCCTACACTCCTTAGAAGAGAACACACAAACCCTAAATTTCCTAAACAAAATGAAAAGATACACTCACTCTTCACTCCCTCACACTCTAAACTCTCTCCCCTCTCTAAATTTGGCTCCAAAATAGTTTAAATCCGGCCATAACTTATTTCACAAGAGTTCTTTAAGCATCTCTCCAAAATTCGGCCAAATACATTGAATCTAGTTTGAAGTCGGGATAGGACACGGTCCGACGTAAGATAGGGCGCCGTCCGGTGTTGACCTCATTTTTGATGAGGTCTTCTTTTCTCTCTTTAGTACTTAGGATCTAGCCTTAGGCTTTTCCTTTGACTATCCTAGAGGATTAGAATTGGGACCCATCACTTAGAAATTCAAACCACTTCTTAACTCCCTGCAAACTCCACAAACTTGATTGTAGACCCCTAATCACCTAGAGGGTTGAAATCAAATGTGGAAGTTTAAAGGATGAGTTCCTATAGTAACTCTTTGGCCTTAGGACCGCCTACAGGTGGCTCGGTCGCAGTGAGGGCCGACTTACACACACACTACACTCATACGAGTATATTTTCACACACCTCCTAAAACCACACCCATACCCAACTTGACCTCTCCGACTCATGAAGGTGATTCACATGGATGGTCCTCGACCCCTAAGCCCTCGCGTAAGAGGGTTAAGAACAACATAGTGAATGCCTCAAATGAGTCCTCTCATGGCTCATATAGGCTTAACATGGCTTCATGGCTCAACGAAAATGATTTCATTCCACTTACATTTACCCAATCTTCAATTTTCTAAATTTTCGATTTTGACCCCGGGACCCTGCAGCCACCAAACCTACCAAATGCCCTTGAAACTACCCAAAATTTGCAAAATCACCTAAATTACCCAAAATTCCCCAAGACCAATCCCAAACATTCCCACATTACTCAAATTGATCATCCATAGCCAAAAATACCAAAAATTCCAAAAATACCTCCCAATACCCTCCAAATACCCAAAATGCCCCTCTTAGCCAAAAAATCAAAAAATTCAGAAAATTCCCAGAAAATTCAAGAAAATCCCAAATATTCCCAATTTCATTTTTTTTCAACTACACCATGGGCCAATGTCAATTTACTCCACTTTTGTCAAAATCCCCAATTTGACCCATTTTTAACCCAAAATAAACCCAATGTCAAACCAAACCTACCCAATTGATCCAAATTCTGGTCCAATTCAATTCTAAACTTCAATTCAACATCCCCAACACCAATCTAGACCAAATCCAAGTCCAATTTGATTGGCATTTGAACCCAATTTCATTTTGGACCTTAAAGCCCAATTTGGACCCATGACCCAAACTTAGCCCAAACTAACCCGATTCAACTCCAATTAACCCCAAACCTTTTCTAAACCTTCCTTAACATCCCCAAAAAACAAAAAACTAACATGATTTACCCAAAATTTGGACCCAAACCCCACTCAAATTCAACCCAAAGCTAAAAGGCCCAATTTCGACCTAAACCCAAACCTAACCCAAATAAGCCCAAACCCCAAAATCAAAACCCAACCAAAGCCAAAACCTCTTTGAAACACTCCCATAAACATTTCCCAACATTAATTTTACATCAATTTCAACCTTAGCCCAACATTGGCCCAAGTTAGCCCAATTTGACCTACATTGGCCCATTTACCAAAGAGGTCCAAATCCAACCCCATTCAAACCCAAATCATTCCAAACTCATTTCAAATCATTCATGACATACCCCTAAACCAAACCCAACAATTATTTGGCCCAAGCCTTCACCAAAATTTCATCCTAAAATCCATTTTAAAATCCAAAAGCCCACTTCCCTAAACCATTTTAAAAGCCCATCTTCACTAAATTTCAAAGGCCCAAACTTCATGCTAAAGCCCATATGACATTCTTTTCATCACCCCATTAATTGATATCATCCCTTAAGTCCTAAATCAATCATCAAATGATTCCAAATCAAGCCTCATGACAAATCACCCCTAAATGCCAAAAATCCCAAAATCCCTTTCTCATGCAAGTAAGCCAAGCCATTCCCAAGCCATGAAGCAAGCCTCGAAGCCATGCACAAGCCACATGAAGCCATGGGATTCACCTTACACATCATCATACCATTAATTTCAAAAGGAGGAGCCTCTTTTTAAACCCCCTTAAAAAGGTTTTAACCCTTTTAATGCTTCACCTTAATCCATGATTAATCCAAATATCCATGGATGGTGACTTCACTACCCTTTCCTAGCTGACTCATCTGACCTCCCTCAGCCCAAATCAGTCCCTTGGTGGGTGCACCAAGCCCAATTACATGAGTTGACCAAAAGCAACCCAAAATGAGCCTCTCCCCCATACCATTTTAATCCAAGCCCTTTACACATGTCCATGGCCGATTGATTGCACAAACCTCCAGCCCCGACCCACTCTGGACCCGAGGGTGACCCATGCTGCACGGCCACCGCCTGGATCGCCGGAAAACACCACACCCGAGAGCTCACATGTGAGCCAACATTGAAATTCTCCCTTGCTCGAGCTGCCCCAAGTCCGATGTGCTGCCATGGCTGTTCTTCCCTTGACTCCTAGCGACCGATCCCAAGCCCTAACTCCCCCAGGAGGCCCTCCAGACCTCTCCTATTTAAACCCCACCCCTCTCGGCCATGGAAGAGGTGTTGAACCAACCTTAAGGAAACTCGCTCAAAATCATTCCGGACCACTCTCCACACATAGAGCATTTGATTCCCACTCGGATTCCAGCTCCGATTCCCTCCAGTCGAGCTCGATTTTGACTTCAAATTTCGAGCATAAAAACCGGGACACTTCTTCACGGTGAGCCAATCCCCAAATTGATTGGTCCTACACCTTCACCGGACCAAGAGAAGAAGTTTACCAGCAAAAGCCCCCTCACCGGGCCAGCCATTGCTTCCGGCCTCGAAGCTTTGTGATCGGGCTTGGTCGAAATCATACCTAGCACAATTCACCGGGCCGAGGGACTTCATGCTGGAGCTTGCTTGGACCCAATCGAAGGCGACACAACTCTCGGATCGAAGCTTCACTTCTCCGAGCAAAGGTATGGACTCACTCTTCTTCCCGAGCTTACAGAGATTATCTATTTAATTTGAGTCAATTTCAATACATGTTTACCATATGGATGTGTTCGTCTCCTCAAGACGAATCCATAGAGCATAAGAACACGAAAATTCGTTGAAAATTCGTCACTTAGGAACAAACCCCATATTTTTCTTAAGTCTCTATGATGAGATATTAAATTTTAAAGCCCTAAGGTAATTTTAAAATTAAAAAAAAATGTATTTTCTAGCATTTCCACTAAAATAATTCTAATAAATCAAAGAAAAATAAAAAAAATTATAAAAATTGGTTCTCTGGTTTCCTTGGTATTAGAGAGATTTTTGAAAAATATAAAATTCATTTTTCAACCTTTATTTTATTTTTAAATTAATTAATACTCCAAAACTCAAAATAATTATAATAAAAATAATATAATTCAAAAAATCACCAAAATTGGTCCAAGTGGTCCTCTGGTCATTAGGAATGTCCCATAATTTTCTTAAGGATAGAAACTTTCCCTTGGTCATGTTATCAAATTTTCCTTGAAAATTCTTATTTTCCACAAAAAATAATTATATAAATAAATTAAATACAGAAAAATCACATTTTCTCCTCTAATGTCTTGATTGACATATGAGTGAAGTCACATAAAAATTTCAAATTTATTTAAGCTCAATTTAGTGAGTTATGAAATTAGTAAGTTTAAAGGGCAAAATGGTAATTAAAATTTTAACCTATAATTAAAAATTTTAGGTTTAATTAAAAGGGTAGGTAAAATATTTGATATTAAGTTGATTTTGGATGTTTGAAACTTAGGTATTTAAAGGGTAGAAACCTACCAAGTAATTTGAAAGTAATCAAAATAAACCTTAATTAAATAATTAATTAAATTTGGAAGAATAATAAAAAAATTAGAATTATTAAAATAGGGATATTATTAGGAAGAAATTTATTCTTTAATCTAAGAATCCCTAAATTATTCACCTCAATAATATTCAATTCCTAATTAAAATGATAATCCAAATTCAAAACTTAAAATGCTTAATCATTAAATTAAATTAAAACATTTAAATTAAATCCTTTTAAAATTTCAATTAAATTAATACTTTAACAATTAAAATTAAATCATCCCTAAAGGATAAAAAATAAAATATTAGATTAAAATTAAAAGAAAAATAATAAAATTAAATTAAAATTTAAATTAAATTAAAATTTAAAAAGAAATAAAACCAAATTAAAATTTAAATTAAAATTTAAATTAAATTAAATTAAATCACATTAAATTAAATTAAATTAAAACATATTAAATTAAATTAAATTAAATCAAAAAATAATAAATAAAATCAAGTTAAAATAAAATTAAAATTAAATAAATAAATAAAATTAAATTAAAATTAAAGCCAAACCAAATTAAATTAAAATTAAATTAAATTAAATTAAATTGAATATAACATCACTTAAGACATAAAGAATTCAAAAGTAAATCTAAAACAACTTGGACACTATTCCAAACTTAAACCCATTAATTGAAATTAAATTGAATCACAAATCACTTAAACATCGATTTGCCCTCAAAAGCTCTGGTTGTCATAACTCCTAAATGGAGTGTTAAGTGAAGTATTACTTCACTCATAGGATATTCAAATGTCCTAGTTCACCGAGCAAGATAACAAAACTTGAACTCCTGGATAATTGATTCATTGTATAATTAAATTCTCTTGGACTTAAAATAATCCTTAAAGTATTGAAAAGATGTTTAAGATTCGTCTTAAGCACTTCCTCGATACGATAGGATATTTATAAGAACAATTGGACTTAATTGTTCTTTGATGAAGAAAATCGTCCTCAAACCAAAACACAAGAACCTAGACGTCATAGGAGATGACTAGCTATAGGATTAGGAACTTGGTAGAAAACCATAACCCTTCCCTTAAGCTTTTCCTAGGAACTTGCTTTAAATGCTTAAATATTCTAAATTGTGTTTAAGTGCAGCCTGGGATGACCCTCCAGGTACGCTTTTATTTTATTATAATTTACTTTCTTGCAATTTACTTTATTGCAAATGCACTTACTTTTCTTGCATGATAAGCAACTGTTGCATGAAAACCTACACCTTTAGGATAGTCCCTAAAACTGAAACCAAAACTAAATTAAAAGTCATTACAAGATAAAATTCACCGCCACAACATTTCAAAATATAAAACAACTCAAAATTTAATCACAAACGGAATACAAAACTACAATTACAACTAAATTAAAACGTCTTGTTGGATGATCGGGAATACCTCGGATGATGTAACCTACGTGTTGCTAACGGGATTTCCCACGAGTCTAAATGAAAGTGTGGAACTCATTTAGTTGAGTTTAGCAAATTCATACTGGACTAAGTGAATCCGATAAAAATAACGATGCCGAAGGATGGAACCCGTGGGATCTTAACCGGTGTTGTTATAATCAACTTTAAGATTTGTTTTAATTAAAACATAAAAAAAAACACTTGGACTTTAAGATTTCTAAAACCAAACTCTTCTCTTCTCTTTTGATTACAATCTTCTAAAACTAAACCTCTGCAACAACAAGAAGCTCGGAGCATAGTGGGCGACGACGGCCATCGTCATCGGCAAAACCTCGAGCCTACTTCAGCAAAACTTTCTTAGAATTAAATAACCAAGCCATAGGATTTCGAGGTAGTTTGCCTAGTGCAACATAAATCCTCAACCTTTTATTAGGCATTTGCATTGCAAATTAAGCCCTAACCGGTCTTAGGACTCCGAGGTAGTTGTTCGATACGACATAAACCCTCACATCTTCGAGGCTACTTGTATGATCATGTCATACGAACATAAGTCCTAATCAATTAAAATTGTCAAGATCAAAACATTAAATAAACATTAGGACTTTCCTAAATTCAAGCTAAACAATAGGATAGTCGGGAAATTACCGAAGTTCGCTTCAAATCTGTAATTTCTCCTACCTTTCTTCCTTTGAATTCCCAAAATAAAATGTTCCAAACTTGATCCATTCCTTATTGAAATTCCAAAATTCAATCCCTTGAAAACTTAAACTTTGAGATTCTTGAGAGCAGAATTACTGATTATTATCGAGAGTTTTCTTAAGTGATTCCCGTCACTTAAGATGTAATTAACTATAGGGGCTTGCCCTTATAGGAAATTTTAAGAACCCGAGTAATATAAACCTCGCTTAATTCATTTATATTAAGCGAGGGAATTTGTCGGCTTATAAAATTGGTTCACAGACCAAACGGATGTCACAAATCTTCTAGTTTATTTAATCGAGCCCCATCACCAAACAGTGTGTCTATTCTTCGGGATAAATACACGGTTTGTGATGCGGTGCTCGTTTATATAAACTATCTGGGATGTGAGGTCGGTTTGATTTCATATCTTAAAATTATTTTCAAAATCAAATACTACTTTCTAAATCATATATATATATTTAAATTAAAATTAAAACATAAAATTCGCCGACAATTTCTGTAGGCGACCCCTTTTCAAAATAAAACACATAACACAAGAATAAGCCGTACATCCAGCACTATTTTCTGCCTTCTGGTCCAAAGTCTCTGTAAATTGGTGTAGTCCGACACTGGTGACATCGCCGTTCAGCGCTAGTTCAATAAAATGCACTTTTGCTTATTTTGCTCCAAATTTGCTCATTTTCTCTTCCTTTTGCTTAAAAGGTCTAAAATCATTGTACCTGCATGAAATCTTGAAAAATGCCTTTCTTTAAAGTGCAATATCATAAAAAATATGTATGAAATGGACATTAAAAAGCTATCAAATTTTTAGTGGATCACTCTCCTAGAGGACTAGTATTGGGATCCACATCGCTTAGAAAATTCGAAGCACCTATTGACTCTTTGTAGTCTCGTATGTGTGGTTTCAAATTCTCAACACTTAGTTGAGTGAAGCATAACCCACATATTTAAACTTAAAGACAAGTTTCTATAAGGATTGGAGAGCCATATAGAGTAGTGATTTCATTTTTTCTTAAAAACACAACATATGTCTACACCTCACACATTTACACTACAATTCACATACACTCCAAAATCAAAATTAAAATCAAACTTTCAAAATACCTGCAAACTAAATTCAATCCCAAATTCACTAATCAAAATCAAAATCAAATCTAAATATAATGAAGGCCTTAGTAATGCAAAGTTCGACCCTTCGACGCTTATTGAGGAGCGTGCTTCCAGGATCACTTTGGTAGACTTTATCTATCACTTAGGCGAAGGTCGGTCGAGACCTTTTGTTGTCAAATGACTTCAATTGGATCGATGAATATTATTCAATGTGTCCTGCGTGAAACTAGATTGAATTGGCCCGACTAGTAACAAATTTGTCCAAACGACCCTAGATAACAAAATGAACCATGTGAGCTACTGTGATGTTAATTTTACCCAGAAAAGACACACGTATTGAGATGGTTCCGAGAACGAATGAATTTCCGAGAACGAATGAATTTCACAAAAATTGAAGAATTTAAATGAAATAAAAATAAAAGGGGGATCCATATATAAAATGCACATACCCTCTCCCCTCTTCTCACAATATTTCATGATGCTCTAGCCTCACTCGTCTGAACTTCTCCCTCCCGAGACATTGAGACGACCTCTCATCCCCTCCACCCAAAATTTCCCATCGCTCCTTGCCCTTCCTCCTATGTTTCTGAAACCCTTTCTCACCTCACCTTTGAGCTTCTTATTTGGGGAAGCCCTCGACTCCCTAAGCTCTTACGACTGAAGCCCTCGCTTGGGTAAGTCTTTCCCTTCTTCCGCACTTAATCGAGACAAGGTTTCTTTTCCTCCTTCTCGATTCCCTTGAATAACCCGCACCACTTCCCGCTTCTCCTGAAGCTATTCACTTTAAAAAAGAGCCTCGCTTACTTCACCGATTTATAAAGGTTTTAGGATTGGTATTAATATTTACTAATAACTGGTTTGGAGCTCCCTTTTTATTCTTGGGTTCCTAATTTTGAATGACTTGGGGACTATTTGATTGGATTTTTTGTGGTGCTAATTTTTGAAATCTTATTTTTCATTAACTTAAGCTGCTGGTAGCTCTAACCAAATGTTTAATTGGCTTATATATTTGGTGATTAAGAATTTTGGTTGTTACTTTTATACGTTCAATTGTCATTCATTTTGTTTAGATTTGGCGTTGTCATCACTTGATTGTTTTGTTGGTAGCTTCTATCCAGGGTTGGTTTATGCACATTGATGCTCTGGTTGCTTATCAAAATTCTTTAAAATGGATTATTATGGTTGAAGCTTTAAGTCAAATACATTCCTAACTCAGAAACACTTATATCCATTTCTAATTTTTCATATATGTTTCATCATAAGCTCAATTGGTTGTTTAAATTATAGCACCTAAACTACATTATATATATACAAAATTTTCTTGATTCTTTGTGCAAGCTTACAAATATACTTTTAGAACCTTTAAATGTTTATGCTTCTTAACTTTGCCTAATCTTAAATATTAAGAAATATATTCCTACTAAAAGCTCAATGAATATGAACATATACATTGAAGTGTAAATATCACATATGTATAGCTTAGGATTGAATATATTATTGTTTCACATATAAGGTAGCTTAAAAAGCTCATTGCCTTCCACTAGGATGACACACTTCGTGACAACCCTTACTCAGTAATTCTTTTTGGTTTAAGTGTGCAACAGAGAAAATTCTCTTAGCTTCTTCTAGTAACCTTACGTGATAATTTTTATCTCTTCATTTATGATCCAAAGTTGGCACATAGAAATTATTTTTATGGGACCATATATTATGAACCTTTAAGAAAAAAAACGAGGGGGTTATTTGAAATAGCTTCAGAGGCGGCAGGTACATTCCGCTGCTTTCTCATTTAATGTACTTGATTATAGGTTCTTTGTTTAGACATTCGATAGTGTTATTCTTCTTTCACTTACTACATTTATGGCATGTGAGAAGGAAACCCTAGGGTAGAGGACGCATGACATATGTTTAAGTTGAAACCCTATGTCAACACATTTGCTTGACAAAATTTTTATAATCCTTAAAACCTCGTAATAAAATACTTTTAAATGAATCACAAAATATTTGAAACATTAATAAATCAACTCAAGCCATTCAAATAAGATAGAACACAATATTGTAAACAAACTTGTATATTAAAACTATGTGAAATAATAATAACATAATCATGATAATTCACCCTTTGGATTTACAAGTTTTCCTTGGATGAGGTAACCCATGGTTGCTTACAAGAGTCCTCCAGTCTAAAGAAGTTTAACAACTTTTTTAAACCAAGTAAATTAAAAAACTAACAGCGGTGTCGAGACGACAGAACCATCTAATCTTGAGTGGCGTCACTTAACATAAAATAAAATTCCTTCTTTGATCACTTCAATAATAAAAATTAATTTAAAAATCACTTCACAACAACCAAATAAACAACAAAAATATAGGATACGTCTCCTAAGGCATGTTTTTGTCTCTTCTCTCTTCTTTTCATAAAATTGGGTGGAGATTCGATCGAGCAGTTGTTAACCTTCAGAGCGTTTGAGAGAAGACAAAACATGAAGCAAAGTATGAAACTCAATTAAACATTCCATAGACTTAATCAACAAAAACCCAATGACTTCAGGGTCATTGATCCCTGGTGATATTTATACTTGTTGTAATATGATTTGTAATCATATTTATGTTATAATATTTTATATATTTTAACAAAGTATCCTTCTTTACAAAAATTTGATTCAAACGTAAATAAGAATTAAGCAATTATATTTAAATTTAGAGATTCTACGCATGTATACGTATCGTTATCAAATAACATAGGACTTTCTGATTAAGCCTCAAAATATCGAATCCATGGAGAAAATTTCTTAAATGGATTGTTTAAAATAAAAAGGATTTAGATCACAAAAATCTATTTTGAAAAAGAAACTTACTTAAACTATTTAAGATAATTAAAAACTTAAAAATGCAATTCTTTTTGGTATTTTCTTTTATTATGAAATTAAGTGAACAATTAACTAATTATAACGAGATTTTTGTAAGATTAAAGAAGTAAAGATGAAAATATATTTTTCCTTATCATGAATAAGTAATAAGTACAAGAGTACTGTTATGGAGGTATTTATGATTGTTATTCCAAATATGAGCAATATTATTCTTCACCCTTACTAGAGATGCTATAAGGAAAATTAACTAGTTTAAAGTTTGAATAGTTTTGAAGTCGAGTTAGGGAGGGAAGATACTTGCTCTCACTCTAAAGTTCCCTCCTTTTACTCCACTTGGGGGCTAACATCTCACATCAAAACCTAAAACAATAAACCAAATTCGGGGCTTTAGTCTGTCACTCTAAAGTCTTCTAATTCTACACAAATCAAATTATATTTCCCTATTTATTTGTACAAATTATATGAATAACTTTCTCATCTATAAAATCTTATGTGATTTCTACCAATTGTGGATGAGACAACACCTACAAGGATTTTACATGTTCTCATAATAAATGTTAACATCTTAATTAGCCAAATCAAGAAGTAAATGAAGTGTAAGGATTAAATCAGCACAACTTTTTCCAACCTTAAAGATCAATACTTCCACAACTACCATCTAACACTTAATCACTTTTCATTTTAAGGAAAAAGAAAAGAAAACTACTTAGAATCCATGGAGAAAACACAATAACAAGTAATTTTAAAAGTAGAAATAATGTAGAAAACACAAGAAGACTCAATTAAAACTAAATGAAGTACAAAGATAAAAACTTATCTCAATTCTCTCTACACCATAATCTTGAAGTTCCTTTGAATCTCTTCCTTTCTCTTACAAGACTCCCTAGGACAGGTCACTCAACCCAAGAGGGTTTAAATCTCTCTAAAACAATGGATTTTTACGTAGAAATCTCTACCCTTCTCCCCTTTCACTAGGAATGAGATAAGTGTGAAGAAGCCATAAGTAAGAATCCTACAACTTCTTACTATAACTACTCTCTATAAACACACTAATTCAACTTTCTAATAGCTTGTATAAACTCTTTTCAAGTCTATTCTTTTATATTCTCCCAAAAGTTGTCTTGGTGTCTCTTCAAAATGTGTCCATATTCAATAAATCTACCCAAGAGATGCATCCCTTCAAGTGAAGTTTGAATGTCTTTTGACACCCTTGATCAGTTACCCACGTTTGTAACAAAAGGTTACATCAAATACCCCTTCAAAATTTGCTAAAATATCTTTGAAATTGCAAAGTAACTACCCTGCGCTTAAGAGCGGGGCCTCTGGCTCTTAGGCGCGGCCTTCTCTATCTGCTGGCGCTTAGGCGCCCCAGTTCATTTTAACACATTCTTCATTTTTGCTCTAAATTTGATCTTTTTTTCACTCCTTTTGTCATATTTTGTTCATTTAATTGTACCTGAAATAAAAATACAAAAATACCTTTCATTAAACTGTAATATCATCAAAAATAGGTATAAAATGTGTATAAAAACATTATATAGTATAGGTATATCAGTGATTTATCTAGCACGATGTAAATTCTCACTATCTCTTAGGCTTTTATATGATTTTATGTTGTGCAAAACAAGCCACAACTCTTTTCAGGATCTTGAGGTCATTATTCGGTACAACTTAAATCCTCTCATCTTCTTAGGTTATTTGCATGATTGTAGGTCATGCAAATATAAGCCCTAAATCTTTAAATAAACTGCAGAAGTAAAATATTAAATAACATCACTTATAAAATGTAAATCCAAACTATAGGATAGCTTGAGAAGTCACTGAGGTCTTCTCAATATCTGTGTCATCCACTACCTTTCACTCATTTAGATTCTAGAAATAATTGTTCCATATTGAGTTTTTCTCAGATGATATTCCTATGATCATCATGAAAACTAAAATTTGAATTCTTAAAGGCAAAACCCATATCTTAATAGAGAATTTGCTTAAGTAATTTTGGTCGCTTAAGATGTAATTAACTATAGGGCTTGCACCTATAGGAGAATTAGTAACCCATATGGTCTAAATCCTATCTAATCCTCAGATTAGGTTAGAGAATGATCTGTTAGAAATTTCACAATCCAAATAAATGTAATAAATTTTTTAGTTTGAATAATTGAGACCGAGATGAAGCATTATTTTTAATATCGTTCTCAGTTATTTAAACCATTGAATATATGTGATATATTCGATCTCATTTGCAAAA
Organism: Papilionanthe hookeriana x Papilionanthe teres; assembly: GCA_022702705.1. Lineage (NCBI taxonomy): Eukaryota > Viridiplantae > Streptophyta > Magnoliopsida > Asparagales > Orchidaceae > Papilionanthe > Papilionanthe hookeriana x Papilionanthe teres. The sequence continues at coordinate 87,198,812 of CM040424.1, forward strand.
TTAAAAAATTTCTTTTTTTCAAAATTAAATTTCTATATATATTAAATTAAATTATTTTCATTTAAAAAAACCAACAAAAACAAAACAAAATTCTTAATTTCTTTGAGTTAGTTCTTACGTAGATTTACCCTAAACTCAATATGCAATACAATGGTAGTGATCTTATTTTCAGGCATAAGAAGTTATTATGGTTGGCAAAAATTTTTTGTAACTTGATTTAATCTAAGTTATTCAAATATGGGATGATATTTTTTGAACCTATGAAGCTAATAATGTCAAATTGGGGTTCTGACTAGAGAAATAAGTTTTACTTTGTCCGTTGTGAGAGTACTTGGATGATTCCCATAAACTATCAACCATTTGCTAGGGTAAGGCACCGACCATTACAAACATCCTAGCTACATTGTCCTTAATAGAGAGAAAATCGATGTTAAAGTCTTTATAGTGGCTAAATACATGAAGACGACCATATTCGGAACATGCTATTCCTATTCATGTGATGATATTTTTGAGTAATCCTCTAAAAATTATTCTGATTACCTTGTTTTTCTTAGTAAAGGTGCAACAACTTCTTATTGAATGGCCAAGAGATTGTGATCTTTTGCATGCGAGCATTTAAAAGGGAGATGCTAAGGCTCCCAACCCTTCAAGCTTTCTTGAAATAAAGGTGACATGGGATGATGAGAAATAAGACATTGATCACAGAAAAATATATTAAGAAATTCATATCTATTTTTGATGAAATTGCACTTTAAAGAAAGATATTTTCTTTATTTTACTGCAGGAACGAAGATTTATAAGTGATAGAAGCAAAAAGCATGAAATGGAGCGAATTTGGATCAAAAAGGAAGAAATTCATGCAAAATGAACTAAGTCGCCGACGGCGAGATCGAGCCGCCGACGGCGAGATCATGAGGAGAATTTCGAAGGAATTACAACTACCTCGCCGACAAGCGAGCCGAGCCCGCCGACGGCGAGGTCGCGCGGTTTGAAGACCTTCAGAAACCCCGCCGACGGCGAGGTCGTTTCTCGCCGACGGCGAGACGGTTCAAAATGCAAAATACATTGAACACAGACGACTTTTGAAGAGGTGTTTAAGCACCCCTTGGACCTTTGCCTACCTCTATAAATAGAGGCCGAATTCTAGTGTCTAAGTGTGTCTTTTGAGTCTTCAGTGTGTCTATTTAGAGAGTCTATTTGTGTTTGTGTGCTAATTTAAGAGTTTTAGAGTATAATTAGTGAGTTAGAAGTGTGTTGTACTTAGAAGGAAAAGTCGAAAGGAACTTGAGAGTACGCTTAGGGAGGAAATTAAGATATGTATCTTTGTTTATTGTTGTTAAGTTTAAATGAAATCCATGCTTTGTTTTATTCCCATGCATTCTGAGTAGTTTTCTTAGTCTTTCTCCTTGTTATTGAAAATTATGCAAAATGATGAAATTAAATAGAAGTACCTAATATATTAAAATAAATTGTGATAATTTTTTACTTGAAAACTTAATTTACTTTCAATCTGGCCAATTGATTTGTTAAAATATGTTGAATTATCAACTATAGTAAAAATTACATCCAATATTCAGGGAAGTCAAAAGCCTTGGAAGGAGGGTGCAAATAAATAGGGAAATATTATTTATCGGACGTAGAATTGAACATTTTAGTGTGACGGACTAAAATATTCAATTTGGTCCTATTGTTTGAAGTCGAAGTGTAGATGTTAGCCCTCGGGTGAGGGGAACGTGGGAGCTCCGAAGTGGCGGCCGGTATCCTCCCGGCTAGCCGCGGATTCGATGATCAAACATAGGATTAGTCAATGTTCTTTGCACCTGGACCAAAGGGTAAAGAATAGAAATGCTCCTATTTGTCACAATACAATTCTAAAAATTCTATTTAGATTCATCATTCGCTTAATTTTCTAAAAACAAGGAGAATGATACTTTTTTTCTGAATTATTTAAAATCAACTTTATTTCAAGCATTAGTTTACTTTAGTTGCTTTAGTTACTTTAAATTTATTATTACTATATTAGTAAGTAATTCCTTTAAATTTTAGCTGATACAAATCTGTTAAAAACTTCCCTGTGGGATCGATAATCAGGACTCCACTAGAGCCTTGTATTACTTGATACGATACGTATACTTGCGTAGAATCCACATTAAACATTCCATCATAAAATTAAATAAATATATATATATATATATATATATATATATATATATATATATATATTAAGCGGGATCAAGTTTTTGGTGCCGTTGCTTATTAACATAATTTTTAAAAATATAAAAAGTGGGTTAAGTTTTTGGCGCCGTTCTTGGGAAGTAAAGAAATTATTTACTAGAGTAACGGACTATTTTGTTTTATAAAATTGTATGCGAAAATTTGGAAACGAAAATTTAATACCTTACGATTCAGAATTAGAGCGTACAATTAAGAGAATTAGAAAACAAAAAAGAGAAATTATAAATTTAACACAAATGGCAAATATTCACGAAAATGAAAATATCAATCAATAGAGACCATTAAGAGATTATGCCGACCCTACATTAGATGAAATTCATTTAACTATTTAAAACCACGATGTAGTTGCTAATTCATTTGAACTTAAACCTGCAATTATCCGAATGGTACAAAGCAATCAATTTAGTGGTTCACCTGCGAAGATCCTAATTTACATCTTCGCTAGTTTTTTAGAACTATGTGCTACTTTCGAATATGAAGGAGTATCTAACGATCTTTATTAGACTTAGACTTTTTCCTTTTTCTTTGAGGGATAAGGCTAAAATGTGGTTAAATTCGTTAGCACTCGGATCAATTAAAACTTGGGGAGAGTTATCACAAAAATTTCTATCCAAATATTTTCCACCATCTAAAAGCTGCTAAGCTTAGAAATGATATAACTTCTTTTAGTCAGTTTGATGGAGAATCAATATATGAAGCTTGGGAGAGATTTAAAGAACTTCTTAGGAAATTCCCACATCATGCGTTACCAGATTGGTTAATTATTCAAACTTTCTATAATGGATTAGTAGGATCTTTAAGATCGATCATCGATCTTCTTCTGTGGAGGATCATTAATGTCAAAACCATTTGATGAAGCCTATGCACTAATCGAAGAAATGACAACCAATAATTTTCAATGGCCTGCTGATAGAATGAATTCGAAAAAGATATCTAGTATTCATGAAAATGATGCAATATCTATATTAGCTTCGCAAATCGCTGCTGTATCTAAAAAATTAGATCTTTTTGGATTGAATTACTCTCCAACTATATTAGAAGAAAATTCATCTGGACAACTTATAGAATCCCAATCTCAATATGAAACTATAAATGCGATTAATAACAGACCCAATAATCCTTATACAAATTATTATAATCCTGGATGGAAAAATCATCCTAATTTTAATTGGAATAATAACACAACTAATCAACCATGGATGAATAACATAACACAACAATTAGGAAATCCCTCTAATCAAGGAAATTCTAATTATAAACCTAATTATCCACCTGGATTTAATAATAATAACCCACAATTTAAAGATAAGAAATTATCTATAGAAGAATTAATATTAAATATTGGTCAACATTTACAAAATCAAGGAAATCAATTACAAATACAAGGTAATAAATTACAAAATCAAGGGACAACTATTAAAAATATTGAAACTCAACTTGGACATATCGCTACCGCACTTAATAATAGAATACCTGGAACATTTCCTAGTAATGTGGAAATAAATCCCAAAACAAGGGAAATGAACAAATTAAAGCGATACAATTACGAAGTGGAAAAGAATTAGAACCTCGAATTCGAAAAGAACTTGAAAGTCAAAAAGAGGAAGTGGAAATTGAAAAGGAAAAGAATCAACAAGATCCAAACTTAGAAAATCCTTTAATACTAATGAAAATTTCTGTTGAAAAACCTCCACCACCATTTCCACAACGACTAATTCAACATAAAAAAGATAAACAGTTTGCTAAATTCCTTGAAATTCTAAAGAAATTAACAATAAATCCTCCTTTCGTAGAAGCTTTAGAACAGATGCCAAACTATGTAAAATTCATGAAAGATATTCTAAATAAAAAAAGAAAATTTACCGATAATGAAATGGTCGCACTTAGTGAAGAGTGTAGTGCTTATTATTCGAAAAAACTTCACGAAAAATTAAAAGATCTCGGTAGTTTCACTATACCTGCTTATTATTGGAGAAAAATTCTATGGAAAAGCTTTGTGTGACTTAGGAGCAAGCATCAATCTAATGCCTCTATCAATTTTTAAAAGATTAGGATTGGGAGAAATTTCACCTACTTCGGTAACTCTTCGATTAGGCGATCGTTACGTTACATATCTAAGGGAGTTATTAAAGATGTATTAGTAAAGTGGATAAATTTATCTTCCCTATAGATTTTATTGTTTTAGATATGGAAGAAGATAAAGAAATTCCTATCATTTTAGGAAGACCATTTTTAGCCACTGGAAAAGCTATGATTGATGTTTAGAAAGGAGAATTAACTATGAGAGTAAATGACCAAAATGTATCTTTTAATATTGCTAAATTAATGAAGTATCTGCTTATTAGAAAAAGATGATGAGTGTTTTCGAATGGAAGTACTCGATCATTTACAAAAAGAAAATTTTAAGGAATATTATGAAGAAAAATTAGAAAAAGAAAATGCGAATTAATTGAAAAAGCCGATATAAATGAAGAACTAGATTATATTCAAGAGAAATTTGAATTTTTGGAAAACACAGAAAACACTAAAAAAAATATAGTTCCATCGATTATTAAACCTCATGAACTTGAGTTGAAAATGTTACCTAATCATTTGAAATATGCTTACTTAGGTAGTTCTTCAACTTTACCAATTATTATTTCATCTGAATTAAATGAATCTCAAGAACAAAAACTTTTAGATACTTTAAAAAAATATAAGAAAATTTTTGGTTGGACTTTAGCGAGATATTAAAGGAATTAGTCCTTCTATCTGTATGCACGAAATTATTTTAGATAATGAACATAAGCCTAAAGCGAGATCCCAAAGGAGATTAAATCCAATAATGAAAGAAGTAGTTAAAAGGAAATTTTAAAATGGTTAGATAATGGTATTATATATCCTATTTCGATAGTGCTTGGGTAAGCCCGATTCACTTGTGTACTAAGAAAGGAGGAGTGACCGTAAAAGCTAATGAAAATAATGATCTTATCCACTATAAGATGAGTTCTTGGATGGCGAATATGTATTGATTATAGAAAATTAAACACGACCACGCAGGAAATATCACTTCCCTTTAACATTTCTAGACCAGGATGTTAGATAGATTAGCCGGACATAAATATTTTTGTTTCTTAGATGGATATACCGGTTATCATCGAAATACAAATTGCTCCACGAGTATCGAGAAAACTACATTTACTAGTCCTTATGGAACTTTCGCTTTTCGAAGGATGCCTTTTGTATTATGTAATGCACTGCAACATTCCGGAGATGTATGATGTCTATATTTAGTAAATTAATTGATAATGGAATAGAAGTATTTATGGATGATTTCTCCGTATTTGGAACAACATTTCACACATGCTTAAATCATCTTGAAAAAGTATTTGAAGTATGTGAGAAAACTAATTTAGTTCTTAATTGGGAGAAATGTCGATTTATGGTTACGAGCGACATTGTATTAGGGCATAAAATTTCGGAAAAGGGCATGGAAGTAGACCCTACAAAAATTCGAGTTATAGCTAAATTACCACCTCCGACTACGGTGAAAGGGGTAAGAAGTTTTCTTGGACATGCTTGGATTCTACGGACGTTATATTAAAGATTTTTCAAAAATTACTAAACCTCAATGCCAACTTCTTGAAAAGGACAAGAAATTTGAATTTACAATTGAATGCTGAATGCTTTCGAATTATTAAAAGATAAATTAATTACGGCACTTATAATAGTTTCACCTAATTGCGAGAAACCATTTGAGCTTATGTGTGATGCTAGTGATTATGCTTATAGGAGCGGTTCTTGGCAAAGATATGATAAGATTTTCAAAGTTATATACTTATCTTTAGTAAAACTCTAAATGATCGTTGAAATAAATTATACAGTTACTGAAAGAGAATTATTAGCAGTTGTATATGCTTTTAATAAATTTCGGCATTATCTAATAAGAACTAAATGTATTGTACATACTGATTATTCTGTTATAAAATATTTAATGCAAAAGAAAGATTCTAAACCAAGATTAATCAGATGGATATTATTAATGCAAAAATTTGATTTTGAGATCATTAACAAAAAAGGAACTGATAATCAAATTGCAGATCATTTATCAAGATTAGAAAATCATGAATTATCTGATACTGATAATGAAATTTTAGACAATTTTCTCGATGAACAACTTTATAATATAAATGAGTGGAAATTACCTTGGTATGCTTGATATAGTAAATTATATTGTAAGTGATATTTTACCACCTATGTTAACTTTACAACAACGAAAAAATTCATTCATGATACTAAAACATACTTTTGGGATGAACCATACTTATATAAGCGATGTAAGGATCTAATTATTAGAAGATGCGTGCCTTATGAAGAAAGCGAACCAATCATTCAAAAATGTCATGATTCGATTTTGGAGGACATTTTGGGACGGATAAAGCTAGTGTATAAAATTCTACAATCTGGATTCTACTGGCCTACTCTATTTAGAGATGTATATAGATATATAAAAACACACGATAAATGCGAAAGAGTAGGAAACAGTATAAAAAAAATGAAATGCCTCCGAATTTTATATTAGAAGTTGAAATTTTTGATGTTTAGGGATTAGATTTCATGGGAACTTTTATTCCTTCATTTGGAAACTCATATATATTAGTAGTTGTTGATTATGTTTCCAAATGGATCGAAGCACGAAGCTTTACCTAGGTGTGATGCTAAAAGTGTTTCAAAATTTTTAATGAAAAATATTTTTACTAGATTTGGAATGCCGAGAGTGATTATCACCGACGGAGGAACTCATTTTAGAAACAAATATATTCACAAACTAGTAGAAAAATATAATATTATGCATAAGATATCAATCGCTTATCATCCACAAACTAGTGGATTAGCTGAAGTTTCTAATCGAGAGATTAAGCGTATATTAGAGAAGTCTGTAAACCTAATAGATTAGACTGGTCTATAAGACTAGATACTGCATTATGGTCATACAGGACTGCTTATAAAACTCCGATTGGAATGACTCCTTATAGGCTTATAAATGGAAAAACTTGCCACTTACCAGTTGAATTAGAACATAAAGCATATTGGGCGATTAAAGAATTTAATTATAATATGAAAGAAGCTGGTGAAAAGAGATTGCTGCAATTAAATGAATTGGAAGAATTAAGGAATGAATCATATGATAACGATAGGATTTATAAAGAAAGGATGAAATTATGGCATGATCGGAAGATTAATCAGAGAAATTTTGAACCAGGACAGGAAGTTCTACTATATAATAATAGATTGAAATTATTTCTTGGGAAATTGAAATATCGATGATTAGGACCTTTCACCATAACTCAAATATTTTCATATGGAACTATAGAAATTGAAGATCCAAAAACAGGACATAGATTTAAGGTAAACGGACATAGATTAAAACCATATTTCGAAGGAAGAAGACCAAATTTTAAAGAGGTTTTAATGCTTAGTCAACTTCGAATACTAACTGAAATTAGGTCGGGCGACGACGTTAAACCAAGCGCTTTATGGGAGGCAACCCATAGTAGTCTTTTATTTTTAATTATCTACAAATTAGTGAGACTATATTATTAAAACAAATCTTACTACTCAAATTTTTAATTAGAATCATCACAAATTCGAACCTATATGATGAGATCAGAAAATATTTGGACCAGAGCGAAAATGGGCGATTTCTACGAATCTCGCCGACAGCGAGCCCGAGCCCGCTGACAGTGAGACCGTATGCCATGATTTAATTCTGTTATATAACTAGCTCGCTGAAGGCGAGAAACTTCCCGCTGACGGCGAGGCAGTTGAAATTTCAGTTTCTTAAGAATTTTCGTGCGGTTTTGGACGATTCTAAGCCATTTCTTTGTAGGAAATTATCCCAATTCCAATTTTACACTGTTTTCTTCCTTAGAAACGACTAGAGACCAATCCTTTCAATCCAAAATGACTACCAAACTCTTAGAAACCACAAAAACTGAAATTTTCAACCGAAGAAAATTCGTTAGTTCGGAGGCGCAGCGTATCTTCAACAAAGGCTTGATGAAGAAAAGACTTATTAAAGAAAGGGGATTTGTCAACGAGTGGAATAGAGAATTCCACCACAAAAATCGAAGAAATGATCGCACGAGCGGCATTGGGAGGTATTTTGTTATACGACATCCACTCGTAGTTATTCCGAGTAGTTAAAGAGTTTTACTCCAATCTACATGCGATCAACAATGGAAATGTCTACGTCAGAGGAAGATGGGTAACATTTACTCCTTCAAATGTAAATGAATTATTTTCTATAGAGAATACCTCTGTCTGTCATTATTCCAACTTTGTGCCTTCAAGATACAATATGAATGAGATCTATAGATACCTGACCGACGAACCTGATGATTGGGAGTTACGCGAAGACGGGTATGTCGGTTTTTCGCATCACTTCTTAACCTCGTCTCGAAGCATTGGCATTTCTTTTTATCATCAAAATTATTACCTACTATGAGGGTAAATAAAGTTTCAAAGGAATGCGCTATATTAAACTATCGTATTCAAATTGGACTACCTATCGATGTTGGATCAATTATAGTAAAGTACGCATTGGGATTGATTGTGCATGGGTCGGTTCATGGACTTGGACACCCATCGACTATATTTGCTTTATGCGATCGGTACCAAGTTTCTTATGAGGCTTGGGAAAAAGTACTTTTGCCATGGAAACCACTTGATCCTACGAATATGTTTCCAACTTTGGATAACAATGATGAGATTACCATTATTTTTGACAGAGCATCACAGAACAATCCTTTAGCAAGGCCCCTTACTGATAAAACAAATTTCATTCTGAAGAAGATTAAAGGATTGGAGAAAGAATTGCAAAATGTGATGAATTCCATCGACAATATCTACGATATGTTTGATCACATTGATTTGGAGGATGAAGGAGCACTTTGATCATACTTGGACATCTAGAGGCCGGTTTTATTCATTTGTCGAGACGGAAAAGGTGGATTAATGAAGAATCTCTCGCAAAATTCCCTTTCGGGCCTTTCTACAATTTATTTGTGCACTCGCGTCGCATCGGGAATATCGGAGAGGATGATAGTTCGGACAATCGAAGAGTAGGAAAGATTTCTATTTTATGTCATATATTTGTGTATATATGTGTTGATTTGGATTTTGGTTTTATTATGATTTGAATTTTAATTTGATCATCTCAGATTTGATGAGATTATTTGTAATTGTTATGTCTCAGCATTTAGAGTGTTGTGGTGTGGATTGTGATGCTGAGTATTATGGATTTGAACATTTAAGTTAAGTATGTTGTTAAGTTGTTAGTGTGAAGTTTGTAAGTCTCATGGATTTCATATATAAAGTTATATTGTTTGTGTTGTGTGAACTTTTTGTGAGTATAAGTATCTAATCTTCATACTATTTTTAAATTAAGTGATCGGAAGATTGATTAAGGGCAAATCGAGGTTGAAAATGACTGACGAATTTCAAAAATTTAAAAATTTTGGGATCTCGCCGACGGCGAGAATTATCTCGCCCACATCGAGAAAACCCGCTGACAACGAGAACGAGCTCGCCGACGGCGGATTTTTCCGAAACTTTTGCCTTATCAAATTAATTAGCTCGCTGACGGCGAGAAAATCTCGCCGACACGGCGAGATCGCGAAAAGACCTTTATTTGACCAGTCAACCGACACTATTCATCATCCCCTTCCTCAAAACTTCGAAAAAACTGACCTAGGGCTTGAGAGATCTTGGATCTGAGGCGATTTCAACACTTTTTGACACCGGATTTTATCTTCCCTTGGTAAGAGCTTCACTCCTATGCAAAAAATTTTGATTTTCACCATGGATTTCTTCTGCATTGGGAAATTTTGAAAAATTTCGAAATGTGGAGAAAATACTTGGAAGAATTTCATGGAAATTGATTTAAATGGATTTTAGATGTTGTAGGAAGCCTTCTTAGTAATATTTGGGAGTTTAGTTAAAATTTTTGCAAATTGAGAGATCGAAAATGGCTCCACGACAAAAGCGACGGGTGGATTACGACGAAACTCGTTTTGTGAATGCAAGGGCACAATCAATATATTTTCACAATATACAAGCTAGAACATGCATTCAAGATCGAGTTTTCAAAAGTCTTGGAGGAGAAGTTGAGAGAATCATTAAGGAACGAGGATGGGAAAATTTCTGTTTCGTGACCAACAGAGCCGCTGTAGAAGTGGTAAATGAATTTTATGCGAATTTAACACAGGCTGAAGATGCACCGGTTAAGGTTAGAAGATTTTTTGTGGAATTCAACGCTGCTAGAATAAACGCTTATTACGAGGTAAGAGACACCTACACCAGCGAGTATGAAACTTTTGGAACTATGGAAGGACCACTTGGAAGAGGTGATCGACTTTCTCGTCGATGGGAAAGGTGTCCGGAAGATAAAGCGGCGAGAACGGGTAAACTTCCCTCTTTCTATGTTAAATGCAACATCTAAAGCCCGACATTTATTTTATTTGCTCTACTTTGTTATCTACCTACCACCATAGTGAGGTAACACGAGATAAAGCGATTACGAATTACGTATTCAGAACCAAAAGAGTATTAATGTGGGAAGTGTAATTTATAAGAATATATTAGCCAGCTCAAGAAATGAAAGTGGAGAAGGATTAGGACATCCTGGTCTTATCTATGCACTCTGCCAATTATCTGGGGTAGAGGCAAGAGATGATGAGGAATGGGTTGAACCTATGAAACCCATTACTCAGGCTAATATAAAGAAATATGAATCCCACGAAGGATGGAGATCTCGGACAAGGGATTATGTACCTTCTTCAAGTAGAGATATACCCTCTTCTAGTTATGAACCCCCTCAGTACACCACTCCTACCCTTCAAGATCTGATGAATGAGCTAACCCTGAGTAGAAAGAGTTTTGAGCAATTTGGAGAAAATATGGAAAGAAGATTTGAGCATATAGACCAAAGGATTGGAGGCTTGGAAAGAAGACACGATTATGATAGCGAATATCTCCGGCGACATTCGTAGTACGAAATTGCATATTATGCGAGTCGAACGTCGATATAGGAGTGGTGATTTAGATGTTGTCTTTCCCGAGTGCCCTCGCTAAACACGAGTACTCGACTGCTCGGCCTTCTCGGCTCGGAGATCGGGGAGATGATATAGCACAGGATTTTGATGCGGAAGATTAGAGCCTTTGTTTAGTTTGTTTAGATTTGTTGTTATTTTGGAAACTTTATTATTACATGTGTAATTATTCTGTACTTTCTGTGGACTATGGATGTTGGTATGTTTGCTTATCTTTGTGACATTATACTTCTTATGTGTGTTAAATTAGTTTGTAATTTTTTTTAGATAGGATGTTAGTCTTTCTTTAATGTGTTGTTTAAGTTTTTTTTATAAGTTATAAACTTTTAATATTGTTTAGATTGTTTTAATATGTTTTAAAGTAAGTTAATTGATTGTATGTGTAGTAATAGATTAAGTTTTCATTTGATACTTATTTTAAAATTTCATCCCTGCACTGTCTTTTAAATACTATATGTGGAAGAGTACTAACAGTACAGGTTCTGTAAAGAATGAAAAAGCATGCAAAAATTTCAAAGAAAAGAAATATCTAAAGCTCAAAGGTATGATGAACTTTACTATATACTTTCCCTTTTCACTATTTAATATAGATAGAAAAATTTAAGTTTGGGGGAAGATAAAAATACAAATTTAATTATTAAATTGTTCTCGATTTCTATTTTAAAAAATTATTATCAAATGATTTCTATAGTAGTTTTTCAATTCAATAAACATGAATTACTTTATTTAATTATTATAGAAAGTTAAATAAAATGTTTCAGTAATTCAATTAATTAATGGAATAAGATATTTGGTTAAAAGGAATAAGAATGTAGTAAACTACTTAAAGTAATGGAAACTATATTCTAAAAATTGAAATTCTTAAGTATTTAAGTGAAAAGAAAGGATTGAAACTCAATGAAGTAAAGGCTATGAAATACATATAAGCAAAGAAATATTTTAAGTTTCAAATTTAGGAAGAGAAAGTTGAAGTCCAAAATTATTAACGAGGTTATCCAGATACGATAATCCTCACTTGAAAAAGAAAAAAAAGAGAAGGATTGAAAATCAATCCAAAAAGGAAAAAAAAAGAGAAAAGAAAAGAAAAAAATATAAGTGAGGAGAAACTTGAGGAGATGCCTTATCAAAAATTGGCTTCAATGGATTTAACCTAAAGGGTAAAATTTAATTATATTTCTAAACTTATATATATGGATTAGTATTTTACTAAATAGTGTTTTCTTGAACTTTCTATCATTTAAATATCTTAAGTAATTTACTCTTTTAAATATAGTCATTCTCGAAATAAATAGGAAAGTCGGAAATCTTAGACACGATAACTAGATAATCTTATATCTATAAAGTTAATTTAATTATTTAGAAATATTTCTATTCAACTTTACTATAATGTTATTTAAATTTAATTCATAGTATATACTGAATTGAAAAATTCTATTACGAAATCATTATTTTTATTTAGTATTAAAATTACTTGAGGACAAGTAATAATTAAGTTTGGGGGATTTTGATCACAGAAAAATATATTAAGAAATTCATATCTATTTTTGATGAAATTGCACTTTAAAGAAAGGTATTTTCTTTATTTTACTGCAGGAACGAAGATTTATAAATGATAGAAGCAAAAAGCATGAAATGGAGCGAATTTGGATAAAAAAGGAAGAAATTCATGCAAAATGAACTAAGTCGCCGACGGCGAGATCATGAGGAGAATTTCTGAAGGAATTACAACTAACTCGCCGACAGCGAGCCCGAGCCCGCCGACATCGAGATCGCGCGGTTTGAAGACCTTCTAGAAACCCCGTTGACGGCGAGGTCGTTTCTCGCCGACGGCGAGACAGTTCAAAATGCAAAATACATTGAACCTGGATGCTTTTTGAAGAGGTGTTTAAGCACCCCTTGGACCTTTGCCTACCTCTATAAATAGAGGCCGAATTCTAGTGTCTAAGTGTGTCTTTTGAGTCTTCAGTGTGTCTATTTAGAGAGTCTATTTGTGTTTGTGTGCTAATTTAAGAGTTTTAGAGTATAATTAGTGAGTTAGAAGTGTCTTTGTACTAGAAGGAAAAGTCGAAAGGAACTTGAAAAGTTACGCTAGGGAGGAAATTAAGATATGTATCTTTGTTTATTGTTATTAACTTTAAATGAAATTCATGCTTTGTTTTATTCCCATGCATTCTGAGTAGTTTTCTTAGTCTTTCTCCTTGTTATTGAAAATTATGCGAAATGATGAAATTAAATAGAAGTACCTAATATATTAAAATAAATTGTGATAATTTTTACTTAAAAACTTAATTTACTTTCAATCTGGCCAATTGATTTGTTAAAATATGTTGAATTATCAATTATAGTAAAATTACATCCAATATTCAGGGAAGTCAAAAGCCTTGGAAGGAGGGTGCAAATAAATAGGGAAATATTATTTATCGGACGTAGAATTGAACATTTTAGTGTGACGGACTAAAATATTCAATTTGGTCCTATTGTTTGAGGCTGAAGTGTAGATGTTAGCCCTCGGGTGAGGGGAACGTGGGAGCTACGAAGTGGCGACGAGTATCCTCCCAGCCTAGCCACAGATTCAGTAATCAAACATAGGATTAGTCAATGTTCTTTGCACCTGAACCAAAGGGTAAAGAATAGGAATGCTTCTATTTGTCACAATACAATTCTAAAAATTCTATTTAGATTCATCATTCACTTAATTTTCTAAAAACAAGGAGAAGGATACTTTTTTTGAATTATTTAAAATCAACTTTATTTCAAGCATTAGTTTACTTTAGTTGCTTTAGTTACTTTAAATTTCCGATTACTATATTAGTAAGTAATTCCTTTAAATTTTAGCTGATACAAATATGTTAAAAACTTCCTGTGGGATCCATAACGGGACTCCACTAGAGCCTCGTATTACTTCATACGATACGTATACTTGCGTAGAATCCACATTAAACATTCCTTCATAAAATCGAATATATATATATATATATATATATATATATATATATATATATATATATATATATATTAAAGCGGGATCAAGTTTTTGGTGCCGTTGCTTATTAACATAATTTGCAAAAATATAAAAAGTGGGTCGGACATTGATGTGCCAATCATTGAACTAGAGGAATGGATCAAGAAAACATAAAGATTCCAAGAGAGAAGTTGGGATAGTGAGTAAGGAACTCAAGCTAGTTCCTGCGTCCTTGACCCAGTGCTAACATGCAAGGGAAAAGCTGTGATGGTGGAACATGTGGCTACTGCAATTCTCCTTAAGAAGAGGAAGGTGAAGAATAAAGTAGTGACTGGTGCTACCTTCTCAAGAGAATTTTCTCCTCGCTCTATATGGGAGCAATTCAATACAAGTGGTCATCTCTCCATGACTAATGAGGCCCAGACCCGAGCATTGGTAGACTTGATCCAAGGATGGATGAACAAGCATGAGTATTGCGAGAAGCTCAAGTTATGCCCAAGATATTTGAAGATCAAGTTATTTATTTATTTATTATTCAATCTTTATATATATATATATATATATATATATATATATATATATATATATATATATATATATATATATATATATATATATATATATATATATATATATATATATATATATATAAGGTTTAAAGAAAAGAACAACTCTCTTTTTTCATCAAGCACATCTAAATTGATGAATTGTAAACCAAATCAAAGGTTGGAAGAATAATTTGAGTTCGGATTTTAAATTTGAATTTTTAATTACCTAAAGAAGTTTTAACATAATTGTTATGACTTGCTCTTATTATTATTTTTTTATTTTAGAAATGTCCCAAGCTGAACATGTTATTTAATAGCAATAACTTGTGTCTATTTTTAAAGCATAACTTATCCATGATATATTCCAAGCTTGGAGTTTGCATGTAGCTATGATTCACACTTGGCTAATCATGCATATTAGCTATATAAATCCATATACGATGCTAATTTCCTTGCATTGCTCCATTATGATATTACAAAAATTTTGTGACGGATTGTTTCCAATGCAAAGCATATAAGCATGCCTTTGCAGTTGTATTAATCAATTTTCATTCATTTTGTAAGCAACAAAAATATTCATTACAATTTTGTGAACACCTCATTAAAAGAATCTTATCTTGAATTTAAGACTAATTTGTGTCACATTTATAATAGAGCTCTCCATTAAAGAATTTCTATTGACAAGTTGTGATTGATATTAAAGGCTTCATATAAAATCATAATGTGTTGGACATCTACTTCATTGAATTAACAATCATATGTGGAGCTAAAATATAAGTCAATGTATCTATTGAGAGGCTTTAAATAGCAGAGGTTCCTCCAAGATGTGCCTTATGAACTATGATCTTTAGTACTTAAAGAAGCTTTATTTGCTTAGAATACTCAGGGATGTTGTATGATAAATATTGTATTCACTCTTATTTTCCTAAATTTGTGGATTTCTCTAATATTGAGCTTTCCATTTCAAAAAAAAAAAGAACAAAAGTAAATTTAAACCATGGAATTAAAAAGGACTCATCTTGATTATATTGCTTAAGACAGAATAACCTAGCAATGATCACCACCTATGATGCCATCAATTAAAAGTCAAAATGTATTATATTAAAGGTGACAATCTCATAAGCATATTTGTGGTAATTGATCAATTTTTTAATTTAATTGTTAGATTGAGAAGAAGAATTCCAAAAAGAATCATCTCCTCTTGAATAAAGCTACAAAAATTATATAATATTTGTTGTTTGTAGAGATAAAAAAAGAAAATAAAAAAAATTTAAATATATACCCGAATTTGTAATGCACTTACTAGTTAACATAAGGTGATTCTTTTAAAATATAAAAGAAACTTTGTATGTGATTCAATGATATAATTATGCATACAATGTTGTATGTCCCAAAGTATTCAAATGTAATGCCTTTAAGATATAGACATGAACATGCATCTTAATAACATGTCATTTATACAATCAATAAAATTTGATAAGTTCAAGTATTGTAATTTACATTTCAAGATATTTCCCAATTAATTTCAAACAATGCTTGAAAATATATGTGCATATATAGTGCATCAAAGTGTCTGAAGAATGTTGTGTGGAATGTGTTTATCAAATTTTCTTAATTTGAAAATGTGCGGTCAAGTAATTCCCTCATATGCTTTGACTAAAGTACTAAATACCTTGACAAAGAAAAAAAAATTCAATCAAATTATTCTCAAAATTATTCTCATTTTAAAAATAAATTAGTTGGGTCACAAAATTCGTAAAATAAAAATAGAAGTCGAAATTAACAAGTATGATCCTTCTCTTCACAAATATCAGAGTCAAATAATATAGTACTATTAATAATGTACAAAGATGGTATAAGAGTTCAAATCAAAATCACTTAATTTGATCATCTTATTTGTAAGGGCGTGACTCAAGTTCTTAGTCCACAAGATTTGACCCAACAACTCCATAATGACTATAAGTACAACTAATCCTCAGACCGAATATTTTGTTGTCAAATGATAGCATTAAATTACGTCACATGAAACTATAACTAGTGTGTTCCCTAATGAATTTTTTATATCATTTAAGTTGTGAAACATAAAGTACATTTCATTAACACAGAGCTCTTTGTCAGCTAAGGTTGATTTAGATTTGTCCCTATAGAAAATATTCACCTTATATCTTTAAGACTCTCTTGGACGATGCAACTTATGGCTGATAACAAAGATCATTCTCTAAGGTTGGGTCGACTGGCCTCTTAGGCTAATTAGTTCGGGTACCATGAATATGACTGATCCCTCCAAAATGTTGTGTAACATCGGATATCACGTAAGTATACGTGTCGATCAAGTAATATATGGACTCAAAGTCAAAGATCAATCCCGCAATAAATTTTATTAATTTTGAAATAAGTCAAACTATTAGTTTACCAACCCTAAGTCTAGTTCAAAATGATTAAAATTTTGAAAGTGACTAATTCTTAATTTTTTTAAGAGTAAATCTAACATGGTTATGAAAATCATGCCTCTTTGAATTAGATCATGTGAATGCTTAATATTTGCTAAATGAATCTCCCATTCCTAATTTTGCAATCAGAAAAAATATCGCACTCTATTCCTGGACATAAGAAGTATTGGAGTCTCTTATTATAGTTAGCTTTTGCTTAACATTGTAAAGTCTCACAGGAATCCTCATTCTCATTTGTGATTGCAATTTCCTATTAAAAATATTTCTATTTCACTGAGTGATTGAGTGCTAACTTACTTGCACTTCTAGTATAAAGTTAATAGTCCTAGATCATAAGTAATTTGAAAGTAAATTAAATTCAAAAAATCAACACACCAACATGCATCAAAATACTCTACAAAATACTCATTGATTGAATAAGAATCATCATACTAACAAATCAAAGAAGCATGAACCACTTAGTTACTAAACATGTAGAAAGAATACCAAATAAGTTTCATTTGAAATCTGAAATAAAATTTTGCACAAATAAAGCAAAATCAAACCGAAAACATAAAAGAAATGGCTTTAGAACCGTCCAAAACTGCACCTAAAACTTAAAAGAACCATTTTTCAACTGCCTCGCCATCAGCGGGAAGTTTCTCGCCGTCGGCGAGCTGGTTATAAAACTGATTTAAAATATGGCATGCGATCTCGCTGTCGGCGGGCAGTTTCTCACCGTCGGCGAGCTCGTTAGTGAACTGAAATGTAATTAGGCGCCGATCTCGCTGTCCGCGAGAATCGACCTCGCCGTCGGTGAGATTTCGTAAAATTGCCCAATTTCGCTCTGGTCCGAATATTTTCTGATCTTATCATATAGCTTCAAATTTGTGATGATTCTAATTAAAAATTTGAGTAGTAAGATTTGTGTTAATAATACAGACTCACTAATTTGTATAAAATTAAAATAAAAGACTACTATGGGTTGCCTCCCATAAAGCGCTTGCTTTAACGTCGTCAGCCCGACCTAATTTAGGTTAGTAATCAGGTTGACTAAGTATTAAAACCTCTTTAAAATTTGGTCTTCTACCTTCGAAATATGGTTTTAATCTATGTCCGTTTACCTTAAATTTATGTCCTGTTTTTGGATCTTCAATTTCTATGGTTCCATACGAAAATATTTGAGTTATGGTGAAAGGTCCTAACCATCGAGATTTCAATTTCCCAGGAAATAATTTCAATCTAGTATTATATAGCAAAACTTCTTGTCCAGGTTCAAAATTTCTCTGATTAATCTTCCTATCATGCCATAATTTTATTCTTTCTTTATATATCCTATCATTATCATAAGATTCATTCCTTAATTCTTCTAATTCATTTAATTGCAACAATCTCTTCTCACCAGCTTCTTTCATATTATAATTAAATTCTTTAATTGCCCAATATGCTTTATGTTCTAATTCAACTGGTAAGTGGCAAGTTTTTCCATAAATAAGCACTGTAAGGAGTCATTCCGATCGGAGTTTTATAAGCGATCCTGTATTCACTAATGCGTATGTCTAGTCTTATAGACCGAGTCCAATCTATTAGGGTTTACGAGACTTTTCTAAAATACGCTCAATCTCTCGATTAGAAACTTCAGTTAATCCACTAGTTTGTGGATGATAAGCAGTTGATATCTTATGAGTAATATTATATTTTTCTACTAGTTTGTGAATATATTTGTTTCTAAAATGAGTTCCTCCGTCAGTGATAATCACTCTCGGCATTCCAAATCTAGTAAAAATATTTTCATTAAAAATTTTGAAACACTTTTAGCATCACACCTAGAGTAAAGCTTGTGCTTCAATCCATTTGGAAACATAATCAACAACTATTAATATATATGAGTTTCCAAATGAAGGAATAAAAGGTCCCATGAAATCTAATCCCCAAACATAAAAAATTTCAACTTCTAATATAAAATTTAGAGGCATTTCATTTTTTCTTGATATATTTCCTACTCTTTGGCATTTATCGCAGGTTTTTATATATCTATATACATCTCTAAATAGAGTTGCCAGTAGAATCCAGATTGTAGAATTTTATACGCAGTTTTATCAGTTCCAAAATGTCCTCCAAAATCAGAATCATGACATTTTTGAATAATTGGTTCAGTTTCTTCATAAGGCACGCATCTTAATAATTAAATCCTTACATTGCTTATATAAGTATGGTTCATCCCAAAAGTATGTTTTTGTATCATGAATGAATTTTTTCGTTGTTGCAAAGTTAACATAGGTGGTAAAATGTCACTTACAATATAATTTACTATAACGAGCATACCAAGGTATTTTCCACTCATTTATATTATAAAGTTGTTCATCGGGAAAAGCGTACTATAATTTTATTATCGGTATCAGATAATTCATGATATTCTAATCTTGATAAATGATCAGCAATTTGATTATCAGTTCCCTTTTTGTTAACGATCTCAAAATCAAATTCTTGCATTAATAACATCCATCTATTTAATCTTGGTTTATAATCTTTCTCTTGCATTAAATACTTAGTAACGGAGTGATCAGTATGCACAATACATTTAGTTCCTATTAGATAATGCCGAAATTTATTAAAAGCATATACAACTGCTAATAATTCTCTTTCGATAGTCGTATAATTTATTTCGACATCATTTAGAGTTTCTACTAGCATAATATATAACTTTGAAAATCTTATCATATCTTTGCCTAAGAAGCGCTCCTATAGCATAATCACTAGCATCACACATAAGCTCAAATGGTTTCTCCCAATTAGGTGAAACTATTATAGGTGCTATAATTAATTTATCTTTTAATAATTCGAAAGCATTCAAACATTCAGTTGTAAATTCAAATTTTTTGTCCTTTTCAAGAAGTTGGCATAGAGGTTTAGTAATTTTTGAAAAATGTTTTATATAACGTCTATAGAATCCAGCATGTCCAAGAAAACTTCTTACCCCTTCCACCGTAGTTGAAGGTGGTAATTTAGCTATAACTTAAATTTTTGCATGGCCTACTTCCATGCCCTTTTCCGAAATTTTATGCCCTAATACAATGCCGCCTGCAACCATAAATTGACATTTCTCCCAATTAAGAACTAAATTAGTTTTCTCACATATTTCAAATACTTTTTCAAGATGATTTAAGCATGTGTCAAATGATGTTCCAAATACAGAGAAATCATCCATAAATACTTCTATTCCATTATCAATTAATTTACTAAATATAGACATCATACATCTCTGGAATGTTGCAGGTGCATTACATAATCCAAAAGGCATCCTTCGAAAAGTGAAAGTTCCATAAGGACTAGTAAATATAGTTTTCTCTTGATCTTTAGAATCAATTTGTATTTGATGATAACCGGTATATCCATCTAAGAAACAAAAATACTTATGTCAGAGTTAATCTATCTAACATACGAATTAGAAATGGTAAAGGGAAGTGATCTTTTACGGTGGTTGCGTTTAATTTTCTGTAATCAATACATATTCGCCATCCAGTAACTTGTCTTATAGGGATAAGATCATCATTTTCATTAGTTTTTACTGTCACTCCTCCTTTCTTAGGCACACAGTGAATTGGGCTTACCAAGCACTGTCAGAAATAGGATATATAATACCAATATCTAACTATTTTAATATTTCTTCCTTGACTAATTCTTTCATTATCGGGTTTAATCTCCTTTGAGGATCTACTCTAGGCTTATGTTCATTATCTAAAATAATTATGTGCATACATATTGAAGGACTAATTCCTTTAATATCTGCTAAAGTCCAACTAAAAATTTTCTTATATTTTTTAAAGGTATCTAAAAGTTTTTGTTCTTGAGATTCATTTAATTCAGATGAAATAATAACTGACAGAGTTGAAGAATTATTTAAGTAAGCATATTTCAAATGATTAGGTAACATTTTTAACTCAAGTCCAAGAGGTTTAGTAATTGATGAAACTATATTTTTTTCAGTGTTTTCTGTATTATCCAAAAATTCAAATTTATCTTGAATATAATCCAGTTCTTCATTTATATCGGCTTCTTCAATTAATTTAGTATTTTCTTTTTCTAATTTTTCTTCATAATATTCCTTAAAATGTTCTTTTTGTAAATGATCAAGTACTTCCATTCGAAAACACTCATCCTCTTTTTCTAGCGTAGGATATTTCATTAATTAAGCAATATTAAAGGTAACTTTTTGGTCATTTACTCTCATAGTTAATTCTCCTTTCTGAACATCAATCATAGCTTTCCCAGTGGCTAAAAATGGTCTTCCTAAGATGATAGGAATTTCTTTATCTTCTTTCATATCTAAAACAATAAAGTCTACATGGAAGATAAATTTATCCACTTTTACTAAAACATCTTCAATAACTCCCTTAGGATATGTAACAGAACGATCAGCTAACTGAAGGGTTACTAAAGTAGGTGAAATTTCTCCCAATCCTAATCTCTTAAAAATCGATAGAGGCATTAGATTGATGCTTGCTCCAAAGTCACACAAAGCTTTTCCATAGAATTTTTCTCCAATAGCACAGGGTATAGTGAAAGCTACCAGGGATCTTTTAATTTTTCGAAAGCTTTTACGAATAATAGCACTACACTCTTCACTAAGTGTGACCGTTTCATTATCGATAAATTTTCTTTTTTTATTTAAAATATCTTTCATCAATTTTACATAATTTGTCATCTGTTCTAAAGCTTCTACAAAAGGAATATTTATTGTTAATTTCTTCAGAATTTCAAGGAATTTAGCAAACTGTTTATCTTTTTTATGTTAATTTAGTCGTTGACGAAATGGTGGTGGAGGTTTTTCAACAGAAAATTTCATTGGTATTAAAGGATTTTCTAAGTTTGGATCTTGTTGATTCTTTTCCTTTTCGATTTCCACTTCCTCATTTTGACTTTCCAGTTCTTTCTGAATTCGAGGTTCTAATTCTTTTCCACTTCGTAATTGTATCGCTTTAATTTGTTCATTTCCTTTGTCTTTGGGATTTATTTCCACATTACTAGGAAATGTTCAGGTATTCTATTATTAAGCGCGGTAGCGATATGTCGAAGTTGAGTTTCAATATTTTTAATAGGCTGTTCCTTGATTTTGTAATTGGTTTCCTTATATTTGTAATTGATTTCCTTGATTTTGTAAATGTTGACCCATATTTAATATTAATTCTTCTATAGATAATTTCTTATCTTTAAATTGAGGGTTATTATTATTAAATCCGGGTGGATAACTAGGTTTATAATTAGAATTTCCTTGGTTAGAGGATTTCCTAATGGTTGTGTTATGTTGTTCATCCATGGTTGATTAGTTGTATTATTATTCCAATTAAAATTAGGATGATTTTTCCATCCAGGATTATAATAATTTGCGTAAGGATTATTGGGTCTATTATTAATAGCATTTATAGTTTCATAATGAGATTGGGATTCTATAAGTTGTCCAGATGAGTTTTCTTCTAATATAGTTGGAGAGTAATTCAATCCAAAATGATCTAATTTTTTAGATATAGCAGCGATTTGCAAAGCTAACATAGATATTGCATCATTTTCATGAATGCTGGCTATCTTTTTCGAATTCATTCTATCGATAGGCCATTGAAAATTATTGGTAGCCATTTCTTCGATTAGTGCATAGGCTTCATCAAATGGTTTTGACATTAATGATCCTCCAGAATGCAGCATCGATGATTGATCTAAGAGATCCTACTAATCCATTATAGAAAGTTTGAATAATTAACTTGATACGGTAACGCATGATGTGGGCATTTCCTAAGAAGTTCTTTAAATTTCTCCCAAGCTTCATATATCGACTCTCCATCAAACTGACTAAAAGAAGTTATATCATTTCTAAGCTTAGTAGTTTTAGATGGTGGAAAATATTTGGATAGAAATTTTTGTGATAATTCTCCCCAAGTTTTAATAGATCCAGGTGCTAACGAATTTAACCACATTTTATCCTTATCCCTTAAAGAAAAAGGAAAAAGTCTAAGTCTAATAGCATCGTTAGATACTCCTTCATATTTGAAAGTAGCACATAGTTCTAAAAAAGCAAGATGTAAATTAGGATCTTCTGTAGGTGAACCACTAAATTGATTGTTTTGTACCATTTGGAAAATTACAGGTTTAAGTTCAAATGAGTTAGCAGCTACATCATGGTTTTGAATAGTTAAATGAATTTCATCTAATGTAGGGTTGGCATAATCTCTTAATGGTCTCTATTGATTGATATTTTCATTTTCAGGAATATTCGCCATTTGTGTTATATTTATAATTTCTTTTTTTTTGTTTTCTAATTCTTTTAACTGTACGCTCTAATTCAGAATCGTAAGGTATTAAATTTTTGTTTCCAAATTTACGCATACAATTTTGCAAAATAAATTTTAAAATAGTCTGTTACTCTAGTAAATAATTTCTTTACCTTCCCCGGCAACGACGCCAAAAACTTAACCCACTTTTTATGTTTGCAAATTGTGTTAATAGCAACGGCACCAAAAACTTGATCCCGCTTTAATATATATAATTGATTTTATGATGGAATGTATTATGTGGATTCTACGCAAGTATACGTATCGTATCAAGTAATA
This sequence comes from Papilionanthe hookeriana x Papilionanthe teres, assembly GCA_022702705.1. Classification (NCBI taxonomy): domain Eukaryota; kingdom Viridiplantae; phylum Streptophyta; class Magnoliopsida; order Asparagales; family Orchidaceae; genus Papilionanthe; species Papilionanthe hookeriana x Papilionanthe teres. Next base: position 87,222,680 of record CM040424.1, read on the forward strand.
CAGGGCTCTAGTGGAATCCTGGTTATCGATCCCACAGGGAAGTTTTACTAAATTTGTAACAGCTAAATTTAAAAGTTTTTAGTTACTAATAAAGTATACGGAAATTTAGAATATTTAACTAAAGAAAACTAAAGTAAACTAATGCTTAAAAATAAAGTTGATTTAAAGATTTCGAGAAAAGGTATCCTTCTCATTGTTTTTAGAAAATTAAGTGAATGATGAATTCAAATAGATTTTTGTTATTGTATTGTGACAAATAGGAGCATTCCTATTCTTTACCCTTTGGTCCAGGTGCAAAGAACATTGACTAATCATATGTTTGATTACTGAATCTGCGGCTAAGTTCGGGAGGATACTGGCTGCCACTTCAGAGCTCCCACGTTCCCCTCACTTGAGGGCTAACATCTACACTTCAGCTCTCAATTAATAGGATCGAATTGAATATTTTAGTCAGTCACATTAAAATGTCCAATTCTACGCCCAATAAATAATATTTCCCTATTTATTTGCACCCTCCTTCCAAGGCTTTTGACTTCCCTGAATATCGGATGTAATCTTTACTATAGTTGATAATTCAACATATTTTAATAAATCAATGGGCTAGATTGAAAAGTAAATTAAGTTTTAAGTAAAAAATTATCACAATTTATTTTAATATTTTAGGCATTTCTATTTAATTTCATCAATTCACATAATTTCATAAACAAGGAGAAAGACTAAGAAAACTACTCAGAATGCATGGGAATTAAATAAAGCATGGATTTCATTTAATGTTAACAACAATAATAAACAAAGATACTTATCTCAATTTTCTCCCCAAGCAGACTCCTTGAAGTTCCTTTGACTTTTTCTTCTAGTACAACACACTTCTTAATTCACTACTTACACTTACTCACACTAAACTTCAACTTAGACTCAAAAGCACACTAATAGAATACTCTAAGACTCCAAAAATAGACACCAAATAGACACCAAATAGACACCAAATAGACACACAATATACTAAAATTCATCCTCTATTTATAGAGGTAGACAAAGGTCCGAGGGGTACTTAAGCACCTCTTCAAAAAGCGTCCATGTTCAATGTATCTGGTATTTTGACCAATCTCACCGTCGGCGAGAAACGACCTCGCCATCGGCGGGGCTTCTAGAAGGTCTCCAAACCGCGCGATCTCGCCGTCGGTGGGCTTGGGCTCGCTGTCGGTGAAGTAGTTATAAATCCTTCAAAAATTCTGCTCATGATCTAGCCGTCGGCGGGCTCGATCTCGCCGTCGACGACTTAGTTCATTTTGCATGAATTTCTTCCTTTTTTATCCAAATTCGCTCCATTTCATGCTTTTTTCTTTTATCACTTATAAAGCTTCATTCTATCGATAAAATAAAGAAAATACCTTTCTTTAAAGTGCGATTTCATAAAAAATAGGTATGAATTTCTTAACATCTTTTTACGTGATCAAAATCCTCAGAACTTAATTATTACTTGTCCTCGAAGTAATTTTTATACTAAATAAAAATAATGATTTTTGTAATAGAATTTTTCATTCAAACCAACTATGAATTTAATTCAAATAATATTATAGTAAAGTTAAAATAGAAATATTTTTAAGTAATTAAATTAATTTTATAGATATAAGATTATTTAGTTATCGGATTTAAGATTTATAGCTCTCTATTTATTTCGGGAAAGACTATATTTAAAAGAGTAATTTACTTAAGATATTTAGATGATAGGAAGTTCAAGAAAACACTATTTAGTAAAATACTAATCCATATGTATAAGTTTAGAAATATATTTGAGTTTTATTCTTTAGGTTGATTCCATTGAAGCTAATTTTTTATAAGGCATCTCCTCAAGCTTTTCCTCACTTATATTTTTCTTTTCTTTTCTCTCTTTTCTTCTTTTTGGATTGATTTTCAATCCTTCTCTTTTTTTTTCTTTTTCAAGTGAGGATTACTGGTATCTGGATAGCCTGTTAATAATTTTGAACTTCAACTTTCTCTTCATAAATTTGAAACTTAAAATATTTCTTTGCTTATATGTATTTCATAGCCTTTACTTCATTGAGTTTCAATCTCTTCTTTTTCATCTAAATACTTAAGAATTTCAATTTTAGAATATAGTTTTCCTTACTTTAAAAAGTTTACTTATATTCTTATTTCTTTTAACCAAATTTCTTATTCATTAAATAATTGAATTACTAAAAACATTTTATTTAACTTTCTATAATAATTAAATAAAGTAATTCATGTTTATTGAATTGAAAAATTACTATAGAAAAACCATTTGATAATAATTTTTGAAAATAGAAATTGAGAACAATTTAATAATTAAATTTGTATTTTTCCTCCCCAAACTTAAATTTTTCTATACTATTTCTAAATGGTGAAAAGAAAAATATACGATGAATTTACATCATACCTTTGAGCTTTAGGTATTTCTTTTCCTTGAAATTTTTGCGAGGCTTTTCATTATTTTAAGAACCTGTCTTGTTAGTATTCTTCCACATATATAATATTTAAAAGAAAGTCTTTGGGATAAGAAAGTTTGAATAAGTATAAAACACAACAAAATGAAAACTTAATCTATTACTACACATACAATCAACTAACCTACTTTAAAACATATTAAAACAATCTAAACATATTAAAAATTCATAACTTATAAAAACTTAAATAACACATTAAAGAAAAACTAATCATCCTATCAAAAAGAAAAATTGCAAACTAATTTAACACACATAAAAGGTCTAACATTACAGTATAAGCAAACACACAAACACACCAAATCCATAGTCCACAGAAAGTACAGAATAATTACATACAGAACAATAAAGTTTTCAAAATAGTAATTAATCTAAACAAACTAAACAAAGTCTCTAATCTTGCACATCAAAATCCCAGGCTATATCATCTCCACGATCTCCAAGTGAGAAAGGTGAGCAGTCAGTATGTGTGTGTAGCGGGGGCACTCGGGAAAGACAACATCTAAATCACCACTCCTATATCGACATTCGGCTTCATAATATGCGATTTCATACTGCGAATGTCAGCTGGAGATATTCACTATCATAATCATGTCTTCTTTCCGAGCCATCGATCACGTGGTCAATATGCTCAAATTTTCTTTCCATATTCTCTCCAAATTGTTCAAAACTCTTTCTACTCGGGGTCGGCTCATTCATCGGATCTTGAAGGGTAGGAGTGGTATGCGAGGTGGATCATAACTAGTAGAGGGAATATCTCTACTTGAAGAAGGCACATAATCCCTTGTCCCAGATCTCCATCCTTCGTGGGATTCATATTTCTTAATATTAGCCAGAGTAATGGGTTTCATAGGCTCAACCCATTCCTCATCATCTCTTGCCTCTACCCCGGATAATTGGCGAGTGCATAGATAAGACCGGGATGTCCTAGTCCTCCTCCACTTTCACTTCTTGAGGTGGCTAATATATTCTTATAGATTACATTTCCCGCATTAATACTTTTTGGTTACGAATAGAGAAATTCGAAGCGCTCTATCTCTTGTTACCTCACTATGGTGGTAAGTATGTAACAAAGTAGAACAAATAAAATAGTGTCAGAGCTTTTGAAGTTGCATTTAACATAGAAAGAGGAAAATTTACCCTTTCCCGCTTCTTGATCTTCCATACGCCTTTCCCATCAGTGAGAAAGTCGATCACCTCTTCCAGTGGTCCTTCCATCGTCCCAAATGTATCATACTCACTGGTGTAGGTGTCACGTACCTCGTAATAAGCATTTATCCTTTCAGCGTTAAATTCTACCAAAAATCCTCTAACCTTAACTGGTGCATCTTCAGCTGAAGTCAAATTGTCATAGAACTCTTTAACTACCTCCACAGCTGCTCTGTATGAGATATAGCAAAAATTCTCCCATCCTCGTTCCTTTATTACACGCTCCACCTCTCCTCCTGGATTCTTAAAAACTCGATCTTGAATGCATTTTCTTGATTGAATGTTGTGAAAATATCTTGATTGTGCTTTTGCATTCACAAATCGGGTTTCGTCGTAATCCAACCGTCGCTTTTGTCGTGGAGCCATTTTCGATCTGTGAAATTTGCAAAAATCTTAACTAAACTCCCAAATATTACCAAAAAGGCTTCCTATAACATATAAAATCCATTTAAATCGATCTCCATGGATTTCTTCCAAGTATTTTCTCCACATTTCAAATTTTTTCAAATTTTCCCAATGTAGAAGAAATCCATGGTGAAAATCAAAAATTTTTGCATAGGAGTGAAGCTCTTACCAAGGGAAGATGAAATCTGGTGTCAAAAAGTGTAGAAATCGCCTCAAATCCAAGATCTCTCAAGCCCTAGGTCGGTTTTTTCGAAGTTTTGAGGAAGGGGATGATGAATAGTGTCGGTTGACTGGTCAAATATAGGTCTTTTCGCGATCTCGCTGTCGGCGAGATTTTTCTCGCCGTTGGCGAGCTAATTAATTTGACAAAGGCAAAAGTTTCGGGAAAAATCCGCCGTCAGCGAGATCGTTCTCGCTGTCAGCGGGATTTTCCACCTGTCGGCAGAATAATTCTTGCCGTCGGCGAGATCCCAAAATTTTAAATTTTTGAAATTCGTCAATCATTTTCAACCTCGATTTGCCCTTAATCAATATTCCGATCACTTAATTTAATAATAGTATGAAGATTAGATACTTATACTCACAAAAAGTTCACACAACACAAACAATATAACTTTATATATGAAATCCATGAGACTTACAAACTTCACACTAACAACTTAACAACATACTTAACTTAAATGTTCAAATCCATAATACTCAGCATCGCAATCCACACCACAACACTCTAAATGCTGAGACATAACAAATACAAATAATCTCATCAAATCTGAGATGATCAAATTAAAAATAAATCCTAAATCCAAATCAACACACACAAAGATAACATAAGATAGAAATCTTTAGTACTCCTGAGTGTCAGAACTATCATCCCCTCTGATATTTTCGACGTGACGCAGGTTCACAAATAGATTGTAGAAAGGCCTGAAAGGAAATTTTGCAGTAGATTCTTCATCGATCCACCCTTTATGTCTCAGTAAATGAATAAAACTGGCCTCCGGATGTCCGAGTATGATCAAAGTGCTCCTTCATCCTCCAAGTCGATGTGATCGAACATATCGGAGATATTATCGATGGAATTCATCATGTTCTACGACTCTTTCTCTAATCCTTTAATCTTTTTCAGAATGAAATTTGTTTTATCTGTAAGTGACCTTGCTAAAGGATTGTTCTGTGATGCTCTATCAGAAATAATGGTAATCTCATCATTGTTATCCAAAGTTTGAAACATATCCGTAGGATCGAGTGGTTTCCATGGCAAAAGTACCTTTTCCCAAGCCTCATAAGAAACTTGGTACTGACTGCATAAAACAAATATAGTCGATGGGTGTCCAAGTCCATGAACTGACCCATGCACAATTAATCCCAATGCCGATTTTACTATAATTGATCCCACATCGATAGGTAGTGCAGTTTGAATACAATAATTTAATATAGCGCATTCCTTTGAAACCTTATTTACCTTCATAGTGGGTAATAATTTTGATGAGATAAAGAAATGCCAATGCTTCGAGACAGGGTTAAGAAGTGATGCGAAAAAGCGACATACTCGTCTTCGCGTAACTCCCAATCATCAGGTTCGTTGGTCAGGTATCTATAAATCTCGTTCATATTATATCTTGAAGGAACAAAGTTTGAATAATGATAGACAGGGGTATTTTCTATAGAAAATAATTCATTTACCCTTGAAAGAGTAAATGTTACCCATCTTCCTCTGACGTAGACACTTCCATTATTGATCGCATGTACATTAGAGTAAAACTCTTTAACTACAGGAATAACTACAGAAGATGTTGTATAGCAAAATACCTCCCAATGCCGCTGCACGATCATTTCTTCAATTTTTGTGGTGGAATTTTCTACTCCTCTGTTGACAAATCCCCTTTCTTTAATTAGTCGCTTGTTCATCAAAACCTTGTTGAAAATACGCTGCGCCTCCGAACTGACGAATTTTCTTCGGTTGAAAACTCCAATTTTTGTGGTTTCTAAGAGTTTGGTGGCCATTTCGGATTGAAATGAATGGTCTCTAGTCTTTTCTTAGGAAGAAAACAGCGTAAAAATGAATGTGGGATGGTTTTCTACAAAGAAATGGCTTTAGAACCGTCCAAAACCGCACCTAAAACTTAAAAGAACCATTTTTCAACTGCCTCGCCGTCAGCGGGAAGTTTCTCGCCATCGGCGAGCTGGTTATAAAACTGATTTAAAATATGGCATGCGATCTCACAGTCGGCGGGCAGTTTCTCGCCGTCGGCGAGCTCATTAGTGAACTGAAATGTAATTAGGCGCCGATCTCGCTGTCCGCGAGAATCGACCTCGCCGTCGGTGAGAATTCGTAAAATTGCCCAATTTCGCTCTGGTCTGAATATTTTCTGATCTTATCATATAGGTTCAAATTGTTGATGATTCTAATTAAAAATTTGAGTAGTAAGATTTGTGTTAATAATACAGACTCACTAATTTGTATAAAATTAAAATAAAAGACTACTATGGGTTGCCTCCCATAAAGAGCTTGGTTTAACGTCGTCAGCCCGACCCAATTTAGGTTAGTAATCAGGTTGACTAAGCATTAAAACCTTTTAAAATTTGGTCTTCTACCTTCGAAATATGGTTTTAATCTATGTCCGTTTACTTAAATTTATGTCCTGTTTTTGGATCTTCAATTTCTATGGTTCCATACGAAAATATTTGAGTTATGGTGAAAGGTCCTAACCACCGAGATTTCAATTTCCCAGGAAATAATTTCAATCTAGTATTATATAGCAAAACTTCTTGTCCTGGTTCAAAATTTCTCTGATTAATCTTCCTTTCATGCCATAATTTCATTCTTTCTTTATAAATCCTATCATTATCATAAGATTCATTCCTTAATTCTTCTAATTCATTTAATTGCAACAATCTCTTCTCACCAGCTTCTTTCATATTATAATTAAACTCTTTAATTGCCCAATATGCTTTATGTTCTAATTCAACTGGTAAGTGGCAAGTTTTTCCATATATAAGCTCGTAAGGAGTCATTCCAATCGGAGTTTTATAAGCAGTCCTGTATGCCCATAATGCGATGTCTAGTCTTATAGACCAGTCCAATCTATTAGGGTTTACAGACTTTTCTAAAATACGCTTAATCTCTCGATTAGAAACTTCACTAATCCACTAGTTTGTGGATGATAAGCGATTGATATCTTATAAGTAATATTATATTTTTCTACTAGTTTGTGAATATATTTGTTTCTAAAATGAGTTCCTCCGTCAATGATAATCACTCTCGACATTCCAAATCTAGTAAAAATATTTTTCATTAAAAATTTTGAAACACTTTTAGCATCACACCTAGGTAAAGCTTGTGCTTCAATCCATTTGGAAACATAATCAACAGTTATTAATATATATGAGTTTCCAAATGAAGGAATAAAAGGTCCCATGAAATCTAATCCCTAAACATCAAAAATTTCAACTTCTAATATAAAATTTAGAGGCATTTCATTTTTTCTTGATATATTTCCTACTCTTTGGTATTTATCGCAGGTTTTTATATATCTATATACATTTCTAAATAGAGTAGTCCAGTAGAAACCAGATTTTAGAATTTTATACGCAGTTTTATCAGTTCCAAAATGTCCTCCAAAATCAGAATCATGACATTTTTGAATAATTGGTTCAGTTTCTTCATAAGGCACTGACCCACTTTTAATATGTATGCAATTTATGTTTATAGCAACGGCACCAAAAACTTGATCCCGCTTTAATTATAGATATATGTTTTAATGTATAATGTGGATTCTACGCAAGTATACGTATCATATCAAGTAATACAGGGCTCTAGTGGAGTCTCGAGTTATCGATCCACGAGGAAGTTTTTAACAGATTTGTTATCGACTAAATTAAAAGGAATTACTTACTAATAAAGTGAACGGAAATTCAAAGTAACTATAATAAACTAAAGTAAACTAATGCTTGAAATAAGTTGATAAATAATTCGGAAAAAAGTATCCTTCTCCGTGTTTTTAGAAAATTAAGTGAATGATGAATTTAAATAGAATTTTTAAATTGTATTGTGACAAATAAGAGCATTCCTATTCTTTACCCTTTGGTCAGGGTGCGAAGAACATTGACTAATCCTATGTTTGATTACGAATTTGCGGTTAGATTTGGGAGGATACTGGTTGCCACTTCGAGCTCCCACGTCACCCTCACTTGAGGGCTAACATCTACACTTCGGCTCTCGAACGGTAGGACCGAATTGAGTATTTTAGTACGTCACACTAAAATATCCGATTCTACGCCCGATAATTAATATTTCCTATTTATTTGCACCCGCCTTCCAAGGCTTTTGACTTCCCGAATATTGGATGTAATTTTTACTATAGTTGATAATTCAACATATTTTAACTAATCAATTGGCCAGATTGAAAGTAAATTAAGTTTTAAGTAAAAAATTATCATAATTTATTTTAATATTATATTATGTGCTTCTATTTAATTTCATCGATCCGCATAATTTTCATAAACAAGGAGAAAGACTAAGAAAACTACTCAGAATGCATGGGAATAAAACAAAGCATGGATTTCATTTAAAGTTAACAACAATAAACAAAGATACTTATCTTAATTTCCTCCCAAAGCAGACTCCTTGAAGTTCCTTTGACTTTTCCTTCTAGTACAACAAACTAAATAGCACTCAAATTAACTAAAGAAACTCACTAAACACACTCAGACTTACTAAAATAGACACATAAAAGACTACAGAGGAACTTTTTAAGACTCGAAAAGACACACTAAGACACTAGAATTCGGCCTCATTTATAGAGGTAAGTAAAGGTCCAAGGGGTGCTTAAACACCTCTTGAAAAGTGTCCGGGTTCGATGTATATGCATTTTGAACTAGCTCGCCGTCGGCGGAAACGACCTCGCCGTCGGCGGGGCTTCTAGAAGGTCTTCGAACCGCGCGATCTCGCCTGTCGGCGGGCTCGGGCTCGGCTGTCGGCGAGGTAGTTATAATTCCTTCGAAATTCTCCTCGCGATCTCGCTGTCGGCGGGCTCGGGCTCGCTGTCGGCGAAGTAGTTATATTTGCATGAATTTCCTCCTTTTTGATCCAAATTTGCTCCATTTCATGTTTTTTGCTTCCATCACTTATAAAGCAATAAAATAAAGAAAATACCTTTCTTTAAAGTGCAATTTCATCAAAAATAGATATGAATTTCTTGATGTATTTTTACGTGATCAAAATCCCCAAACTTAATTATTACTTGTCCTCAAGTAATTTTAATACTAAATAAAAATAATGATTTCTATAATATAATTTTTCAATTCGGATAATATATGAATTAAATTTAAATAACATTATAATAAAGTTGAATAGAAATATTTCTAAGTAATTAAATTAACTTTATAGAGATAAGATTATTTAGTTATCGGCTCTAAGATTTCTAGCTTTACTATTTATTTCAGGAACACTATATTTAAAATAGTAAATTACTTAAGATATTTAGATGATAGGAAGTTCAAGAAAAACACTTATTTAGTAAAATACTAATCCATAAATATAAGTTTAGAAATATAATTAAGTTCTACCCTTTAGGTTGATTCCATTGAAGCGATTTTTGATAAGGCATCTCCTCAAGCTTCTCCTCACTTATATTTTTCTTTTCTTTTCTTTTCTTTTCTTTTCTTTTTCTTTTCTTTTCTTTTTCTTTTCTTTTCTTTTTCAGTGAGGATTATCGTATCTGGATAGCCTGTTAATAATTTTGAACTTGATTTCTCTTCCTAAATTTGAAACTTAAAATATTTCTTTGCTTATATATATTTCATAGCCTTTACTTTATTGAGTTTCTATCCTTTCTTTTTCACTTAAATACTTAAGAATTTTCAATTTTTAGAATATAGTTTCCTTACTTTAAATAGTTTACTATATTCTTATTCCTTTTAACCAAATATCTTATTCCATTAATTAATTGAATTACTCGAAATATTTTCTTTAACTTTATATAATAATTAAATAAAGTAACTCATATTTATTGAATTGAAAAACTACGATAGAAAATCATTTAATAATAATTTTTGAAAATAGAAATTGAGAACAATTTTAATAATTAAATTTGTATTTTTACCTTCCCCCAAACTTAAATTTTTACTATCTTTACTACATAGTGAAAAAGGGAAAGTATATAAATAAAATTCATCATACCTTTGAGCTTTATGTATTTCTTTTCTTTGAAATTTTCGCGAGGCTTTTTCATTACTTACGAGACACTTGTCTTGTTAGTATTCTTCCACATATAATATTTAAAAAGAAAGTGCATGGATGGAAATTTTAAAATAAGTATCAAACATAACAAAGAAAACTTAATCTATTACTACGCATACATTTAAAATTTAAACAATACATTAAAGAAAGACTAAAATCCTATATATATATAAATGTGCAACTAATTTAACACACATAAGAAATCTAATATCACAGCTCAAGCAAACAAACAAACATATAAAGTCCAGAAGTCCATAGAAAGTACTTGAAATATTACACACGAGAATAATAAAGTTTGCAAAACACAAATCTAAACAAACCAAACAAACTAAACAAAGACTCTAATCTTCTACATTAAAATCCCAAACTATGTCATCTCACGATCTCCAGTGCTGTGAAGGTGAGCGAGTCGGTATTGTGAATAACGGGGGCACTCAGGAAAGACAACATCTAAATCACCACTCCTATATCGATGCTCAGCTTCATAGTATGCAATCTCGTACTGCGAATGTCGCTGGAGATATTCTCTATCATAATCGTGTCTTCTCTCCAAGCCTCAGATCCTTTGGTACATATGCTCGAATCTTCTTTCCATAGTTTCTCCAAATAGCTCGAAAACTCTTTCTACTCGGGGTTAATTCATTCATCAGATCTTGAAGGGTAGGAGTGGTGTACTGAGGGGGTGGTTCATAACTAGTAGAGGGTATATTTCTACTTTAAGAAGGTACATAATCCCTTGTTCCAGATCTTCATCCTTCGTGGGATTCATATTTCTTTATGTTATCCTGAGTAAGGGGTTTCATAGATTCAATCTATTCTTCATTATCTCTTGCCTCTACCCCAGATAATTGGCAAAGTGCATAGATAAGACCAGGATGTCCTAGTCCTCCTCCACTTTCATTTCTTGCAGTGGCTAATATGTTTTATAAATAACATTTCCCGCATTAATACTCTTACGGTTATGAATACGAGAAATTCGAAGCCTATTCATCTCTTCTTACCTCACTATGGTGGTAGGTAGGTAACAAAGTAGAACAAATAAAATAATGCCAGGCTTTAGATGTTGCGTTTAGCATAGAAAGAGGGAAGTTTACCCGTTCCCGCTGCTTTATCTTCCAGACTCCTTTCCCATCAGTGAGAAAGTCAATCACCTCTTCCAGTGGTCCTTCCATAGTTTCAAAATTTTCATACTCGCTCATGTAGGTGTCTCGTACTTCATAATAAGCATTTATTCTAGCAGCGTTGAAATCTACAAAAAATCCTCTCACCTTAACCGGTGCATCTTCAGCCTGTGTTAAGTTTGTATAAAATTCCTTTACTACATCTACAGCTGCTCTGTTGGTAACGTAGCAGAAGTTTTCCCATCCTCGCTCCTTTATAACTCGTTCCACTTCTCCTCCTGGATTCTTAAAAACTCGATCTTGTATGCACTTTCTTGCTTGAATGTTTTGAAAATATCGAGTTTGTGCTCTTGCATTAATGAATCGAGTTTCGTCATATTCTATTCGTCGCTTTTGTCGTGGAGCCATTTCTCGATCTGTGAAATTTACAAAAATTTTAACTAAACTCCAAAATATTACTAAGAAGGCTTCCTACAACAACTAAAATCCATTTAAATCAATTTCTATGAAATTCTTCCAAGTATTTTCTTCACATTTCAAAATTTTTCAAAATATCCCAACGTAGAAGAAATCAATGGTGAAAATCAAAAAATTTTGTATAGGAGTGAAGCTCTTACCAAGGGAAGATGAAATCCGGTGTCAAAAAGTCTTGAAATCGCTTCAAATCCGAGATCTCTCAAGCCCTAGGTCGGTTTTTTCGAAAATTTGAGGAAAGGGATGATGAATAGTGTCGATTGACTGGTCAAATATAGGTCTTTTCGCGTTCTCGCTGTCAGCGAGATTTTTCTCGCCGTCGGCGAGCTAATTAATTTCATAAGGCAAAAGTTTCGGGAAAAATCCGCCGTCGGCGAGCTCGGTCTCGCTGTCAGCGGGTTTTCTCGCTGTCGGCGAGATAATTCTCGCCGTCGGCGAGGTTCCAAAAAATTTAAACTTTTGAAATTCGTCAATCATTTTCAACCTCGAATTGCCCTTAATCAATCTTCTGATCACTTAATTTAATAATAAAACGAAGATTAGATACTTATACTCTCAAAAAGTCACACAACACAAACAATATAACTTTATATATGAAATCCATGAAACTTACAAATTTCACACTAATAACTTAACACATACTTAACTTAAATGTTCAAATCCATAATACTCGGCATCGCGATCCACACCACAACACTCTAAATGCTTTGAGACATAATAATTAACATAAAATCTCATCGAATACGAGATGATCGAATCAAACTTCGACTCATAATAAAACCTAACTTCAAATCGAACACACATATATATACAAATATAACATAAACATAGAAATCTTTCCTACTCTTCGATGTACGAACTAACATCTTCTATGATATTTTCGATGCGACGCGAGTGCACGAAATATATTGTAGAAAGGCACGAAAGGGAATTCTGCGGTAGATTCTTCATTAATCCATCCTTTACTGTCTTAGTAGATGAATAAAGCTGGCCTCAGGATGTCCAGGTATGATCGAAGTGCTCCTTCATTCTCCAATCAATATGATCGAACATATCGGAGATATTGTCGATGGAATTCATCACATTTTGCAATTCTTTCTCCGATCCTTTAATCTTCTTCGAATGAAATTAGTCTTATCGATAAAGGGCCTTGCTAAAGGATTGTTACGTGATGCTCTGTCGAAATAACGGTGATCTCATCATTGTTATCCAAAGTGGGAAACATATCGGTAGGATCCGGAGGTTTCCATGGTAAAAGTACTTTTCCCGAGCCTCGTAAGAAACTTGGTGCTTGTTGCATAAAGCAAATATAGTAGATGGGTGTCCAAGTCCATGCAGCGACCCATGCACAATTAATCCCGATACGGACTTTACTATTATTGATCGACATCGATAGGTAATCCGATTTGAATACGGTAGTTTAAAATAGCGCATTCCTTTGAAACTTTATTTACTCTCATGGTAGGTAATAGTTTTGATGATATAAAGAAATGCCGATGCTTTGAGACAGGGTTAAGAAGTGATGCAGAAAAACTGACATACCCGTTTTCTCGTAACTCCCAATCATCTGGTTCATCGGTTAGGTATCTGTAGATCTCGTTCATATTGTATCTCGAAGGCACAAAGTTGGAATAATGACAAACAGAGGTATTTTCTATAGAAAACAATTCATTTACCCTTGCAGGAGTAAATGTTACCCATCTTCCTCTGACGTAGACATTTCCATTGTTGATCGCATGTAAATTAGAGTAAAACTCTTTAGCTACTTGGTATAACTACAGCGGATGTTGTATAACAAAATACCTCCAATGTCTGTTGTGCGATCATTTCTTCGATTTTTGTAGTAGAATTCTCTACTCCTCTATTGACGAATCCTCTTTCTTTAATCGATCTCTTCTTCATCGAAGCCTTTGTTGAAGATTCGGCTGTGCCTCCGAGGCGACGAATTTTCTCAGGTTGAAAACTTCGGTTTTTGTGGTTTCTAAGAATTTGGAGGCCATTTTGGATGGAATGGATTGGTCTCTAGTCATTCTAAGGAAGAAAATGGTGTAAAATCGGATTTGGAATAATTTCTTACGAAGGAATGGCTTAGATCCAGTCCAAAACCGCACGAAAAATCTTTAAGAAACCAAATTTTCAAGTTTGCCTCGCCGTCGGCGGGAAGTTCCTCGCCGTCGGCGACTTAGTTATAAAGCTGAATGGAGTAATGGTCCACGATTTCGTTGTCGGCGGAGCTCGGGCTCGCTTGTCGGCGAGATTCGTAAAAATCGTCATTTTCGCTGCGAGTCAGAATATTTTACGATCTCATCCAATAGGTTCGATTTTGTGATGATTCTAATAAAAATTTGAGTAGTAAGATTTGTTTTAATAATATAGACTCACTAATATGTAGATATTTAAAAATAAAAGACTACTATGGGTTGCCTCCCATAAAGCGCTTGGTTTAACGTTGTCGGCCGACCTAATTCGAGTTAGTGTTCGGGTTGACTAAGCATTAAAACCTCTTTAAAATTTGGTCGTTATTTTCGAAATATGGTTTTAATCATGTCAATTTACTTTAAATCTATGTCTTATTTTTGGATCTTCGATTTATATAGTTCCATATGAAAATATTTGAGTTATGGTGAAAGGTCCTAACCATCGAGATTTCGATTTCCGGAAATAATTTCAATCTAGTATTATAAAGCAAAACTTCTTGTCATGGTTCAAAATTTCTACGATTAATCTTCGATCATGCCATAATTTCATTCTTTCTTTATAAATCTTATCATTATCATATGATTCATTTCTTAGTTCTTCCGATTCATTTAATTGCAACAATCTCTTCTCACTAAGCTTCTTTCATATTATAATTAAATTCTTTAATCGCCCGATATGCTTTATGTTAATTCAGTTGGTAAGTGGCATGTTTTTCCATATATAAGCACTGTAAGGAGTCATTCCGATCGGAGTTTTATAAGCGATCTTGTATGCCATAATGCGATGTACTAGTCTTATAGACCGGTCGATACTGATTAGGATTTACGAGACTTTTCTAATATACGCTTAATCTCTCGATTAGAAACTTCGGTTAATCCATTAGTTTGTGGATGATAAGCGATTGATATCTTATGCATAATATTATATTTTTCTACTAATTTGTGAATATATTTGTTTCTAAAATGAGTTCCTCCGTCGGTGATAATCACTCTCGGCATTCGAAATCTAGTAAAAATATTTTTCATTAAAAATTTTGAAACACTTTTAGCATCACACACTAGATAAAGCTTGTGCTTGATCCATTTGGAAACATAATCAACAACTACTTAATATATATGAGTTTCCAAATGACGGAATAAAAGGTCCCATGAAATCTAATCCCCAAACATCAAAAATTTGACTTCAATATAAAATTCGGAGGCATTTCATTTTTCTTGATATGTTTCCTACTCTTTGGCATTTATCGCAAGTTTTTATATATCTATATACATCTCTAAATAGAGTAGGCCGGTAGAATCCAGATTGTAGAATTTTATATGCGGTTTTATACGTCCCAAAATGTCCTCCGAAATCGAGTCATGACATTTTTGAATAATTGGTTCGGTTTCTTCATAAGGCACGCATCTTCAATAATTAGATCCTTACATTGCTTATATAAGTATGGTTCATCCCAAAAGTATGATTTAGTATCGTGAATGAATTTTTTCTGTTGTTGCAAAGTTAACATAGGTGGTAAAATGTCACTTCACGATATAATTTACTATATCGAGCATACAAGGTATTTTAACTCATTTATATTATAAAGTTGTTCATCGGAAAAGCATGTCTAAAATTTCATTATCAATATTAGATAATTCATGATTTTCCAATCTTGATAAATGATCGACAATTTGATTATCGGTTCCTTTTTGTTAATTATTTCAAAATCAAATTCTTGCATTAATAATATCCATCTAATTAATCTTGGTTTAGAATCTTTCTTTTGCATTAAATATTTTATAGCGAGAATGATCGGTATGCCTGATACATTTAGTTCCTATTAGATAATGCGAAATTTATTAAAAGCATATACAGCTGCTTAATAATTCTCTTTCGATAAGCTGTATAATTTATTTCGGCATCATTTAGAGTTTTCTTAGCATAATATATAACTTTGAAAATCTTATCATATCTTTGCCGAAGCTGCTCTATAGCATAATCACTAGCATCACACATAAGCTCGAATGGTTTCTCCCGATTAGGTGAAACTATTATAGGTCTTGTAATTAATTTATCTTTTAATAACTCGAAAGCATTCGGGCATTCGAGTTGTAAATTCAAATTTCTTGTCCTTTTCGAAGTTGGCGTAGAGGTTTAGTAATTTTTGAAAAATCTTTAATATATCGCCCTGTAAAATCCGGCATGTCCAAGAAAACTTCTTACCCCTTTCTACCGTAGTTGGAGGTGGTAATTTAGCTATTACTTGAATTTTTGCGGAGTCTACTTCCATGCCTTTTTCGAAATTTTATGCCCTAATACAATGCCGCGTGTAACTATAAATTGACATTTCTCCCGATTAAGAACTAATTTAGTTTTCTCACATACTTCGAATACTTTTTCAAGATGATTTAAGCATGTGTCAAATGTTGTTCTAAATACGAGAGAAATCATCCATAAATACTTCTATTCCATTATCAATTAATTTACTAAATATAGACATCATACATCTACGGAATGTTGCGGGTGCATTACATAATCCAAAAGGCATTCTTCGAAAAGCGAAAGTTCCATAAGGACTAGTAAATGTAGTTTTATCTTGATCCTCGGGAGCAATTTGTATTTGATGATAACTAGGTATATCCATCTAAGAAACAAAAATACTTATGTCCAGTTAATCTATCTAACATCCGGTGCTAGAAATGGTAAAGGGAAGTGATCTTTTCTAGTGGGTTGTGTTTAATTTTCTATAATCGATACATATTCGCCATCCGGTAACTTGTCTTATAGGAACAAGATCATTATTTTCATTAGCTTTGACGATCGCCCCTCCTTTTTAGGTACACGGTGAATTGGGCTTACCAGAAGCATTGTCGGAAATAGGATATATAATACCATTATCTAACCATTTTAAAATTTCTTTCTTGACTACTTCTTTCATTATCGGATTTAATCTCCTTTGTGGATCTGCTTTAGGTTTATGTTCATTATCTAAAATAATTACGTGCATACGGATTGAAGGACTAATTCCTTTAATATCTGCTTAAAGTCCGACAAAAAATTTTCTTATATTTTTTTAACGTATCTAAAAGTTTTTGTTCTTGAGATTCATTTAATTCAGATGAAATAATAGCTGGTAGAGTTGAAGAATTACCTAAGTAAGCATATTTTAAATGATTAGGTAACATTTTTAACTCGAAGTTCGGGAGGTTTAATAATTGATGGAACTATATTTTTTTCAGTATTTTTCTGTGTTATCCAAAAATTCAAATTTCTCTTGAATATAATCTAATTCTTCATTTATCTCGGATTTTTCAATTATTTCGATATTTTCTTTTTCTAATTTTTCTTCATAATATTCTTTAAAATGTTCTTTTTGTAAATGATCGAGTACTTCCATTCGAAAACACTCATCATCTTTTTCTAGCGCGGGATATTTCATTGATTTAGCAATATTAAAAGTTACTTTTTGGTCATTTACTCTCATAGTTAATTCTCCTTTCTGAACATCGATCATAGCTTTTCCGGTGGCTAAAAATGGTCTTCCTAAAATGATAGGAATTTCTTTATCTTCTTCCATATCTAGAACAATAAAATCTACGGGGAAGATAAATTTATCCACTTTTACTAATACATCTTCGATAACTCCCTTAGGATATGTAACGAACGATCGGCTAGCGAAGAGTTGCTTGAAGTAGGTGAAATTTCTCCCGATCCTAATCTCTTGAAAATTGATAGAGGCATTAGATTGATGCTTGCTCCTAAGTCGCACAAAGCTTTTCCATAGAATTTTTCTCCGATAGCGCGAGGTATAGTGAAACTACCGGGATCTTTTAATTTTTCGGGAAGTTTTTCTGAATAATAGCACTACACTCTTCATTAAGTGCGACCATTTCATTATCGGTAAATTTTCTTTTTTTATTTAGAATATCTTTCATGAATTTTACATAGTTTGACATCTGTTCTAAAGCTTCTACGAAAGGAATATTTATCGTTAATTTCTTCAAAATTTCAAGGAATTTAGCAAATTGTTTGTCTTTTTTATGTTGAATTAGTCGTTGAGGAAATGGTGGTGGAGGTTTTTCAACAGAAATTTTCATTGGCATTAAAAGATTTTCTAAGTTTAGATCTTGTTGATTCTTTTCCTTTTTAATTTCCACTTCCTCTTTTTGACTTTCAAGTTCTTTCTAAATTCGAGGTTCTAATTCTTTTCCACTTCGTAATTGTATCGCTTTAATTTGTTCATTTCCTTTGTCTTTAGGATTTATTTCTACATTACTAGGAAATGTTCGAGGTATTCTATTATTAAGTGCGATAGCGATATGTCAAGTTGAGTTTCAATATTTTTGATAAGTTTGTTCCTTGATTTTGTAATTGGTTTCCTTGTATTTTTAATTAATTTCCTTGATTTTGTAAATGTTGACCCATATTTAATATTAATTCTTCTATAGATAATTTCTTATCTTTAAATTGAGGGTTATTATTATTAAATCCAGGTGGATAATTAGGTTTATAATTAGGATTTCCTTGATTAGATGGATTTCCTAATTGTTGTGTCATATTATTCATCCATGGTTGATTAGTTGTATTATTATTCCAATTAAAATTAGGATGATTTTTCCATCCGGGATTATAATAATTTCCATAAGGATTATTGAGTGCATTGTTAATTGCATTAATTGTTTCATATTGAGATTGGGATTCTATAAGTTGTCCAGATGAATTTTCTTCGATATAGTTGGAGAGTAATTCATTCCAAAATGATCTAATTTTTTAGATACGGCAGCGATTTGTGAAGCTAACATAGATATTGCATCATTTTCATGAATACTAGCTATTTTTTCGGATTCATTCTATCGGCGAGGCCATTGAAAATTATTAGTTGTCATTTCTTCGATTAGTGCATAGGCTTGATCGAATGGTTTTGACATTAATGATCCTCCGTAGCTGACATCGATGATTGATCTTAAAGATCCTACTAATCCATTATAGAAAGTTTGGATAATTAACCGATACTGGTAACGCATGATGTGGGCATTTCCTAGAAGTTCTTTAAATCTCTCCCAAGATTCATATATTGACTCTCCATCAAGCTGACTAAAAGAAGTTATATCGTTTCTAAGCTTAGCGAGTTTTAGATGGCGGAAAATATTTGGATAGAAATTTTTGTGATAATTCTCCCCGAGTTTTAATAGATCCGAGTCTTTAACGAATTTAACCACATTTTAGCCTTATCCCTTAAAGAAAAAGGAAAAAGTCTAAGTCTAATAGCATCGTTAGATACTCCTTCATATTTGAAAGTAGCACATAGTTCTAAAAAACTAGCAAGATGTAAATTAGGATCTTCGGTAGGTGAACCGCTAAATTGATTATTTTGTATCATTTGGATAATTGCGGGTTTAAGTTCGAATGAATTAGCGGCTACATCGGGGTTTTGAATAGTTAAATGAATTTCATCTAATGTAGGGTTGGCATAATCTCGTAATGGTCTTGGTTGATTGATATTTTCATTTTCAGGAATATTTGCCATTTGTGTTAAATTTATAATTTCTCTTTTTTGTTTTCTAATTCTTTTAATTGTACGCTCTAATTCTGAATCATAAGGTATTAAATTTTCGTTTCCAAATTTTCGCATACAATTTTTTTAAATAAAATAGTCCGTTACTTCAGTAAATAATTTCTTTACTTCCCCGACAACGGTGCCAAAAACTTGACCCACTTTTAATATGTATGCAATTTATGTTTATAGCAACGGCACCAAAAACTTGATCCCGCTTTAAATATAGATATATGTTTTAATGTATAATGTGGATTCTACTGCAAGTATACGTATCGTATCGAAGTAATACGGGGCTCTAGTGGAGTCCTGGTTATCGATCCACGGGGAAGTTTTTAACAGATTTGTTATCGACTAAATTAAAAGGAATTACTTACTAATAAAGTGAACGGAAATTCAAAGTAACTATAATAAACTAAAGTAAACTAATGCTTGAAATAAGTTGTTAAATAATTCGAGAAAAAGTATCCTTCTCCTTGTTTTTAGAAAATTAAGTGAATGATGAATTTAAATAGAATTTTTAAATTGTATTGTGACAAATAGGAGCATTCTATTCTTTACCCTTTAGTCAGAGTGCAAAGAACATTGGCTAATCACTATGTTTGATTACTTGAATTTGCGGCTAAGTGGGAGGATACTTGTTGCCACTTAGAGCTCCACGTTCCCCTCACTGAGGGCTAACATCTACACTTCGGCTCTCGAAACAGTAGGACCGAATTGAGTATTTTAGTCTGTCACACTAAAATATCCGATTCTACGCTCGATAATTAATATTTCCCTATTTATTTGCACCGCCTTCGAGGCTTTTGACTTCCTGAATATTGGATGTAATTTTTACTATAGTTGATAATTCGACATATTTTAACTAATCGATTGGCCGGATTGAAAGTAAATTAAGTTTAAAGTAAAAAATTATCACAATTTATTTTAATATTATATTATGTGCTTCATTTAATTTCATCAATCCGCATAATTTTCATAAACGAGGAGAAAGACTAAGAATACTACTCGGAATGCATGGGAATAAAACAAAGCATGGATTTCATTTAAAGTTAACAACGATAAACAAAGATACTTATCTTAATTTCCTCCCAAGCGGACTCCTTGAAGTTCCTTTGACTTTTCCTTCTAGTACGACAAACTAAATAGCACTCAGATTAAGCTAATGAAACTCACTAAACACACTCGAACTTACTAAAATAGACACATAAAAGACTCTAGAGGAACTTTTTAAGACTCGAAAAGACACACTAAGACACTAGAATTCGGCCTACATTTATAGAGGTAAGTAAAGGTCCGAGGGGTGCTTAAACACCTCTTCAAAAAGTGTCCAGGTTCAATGTATATGCATTTTGAACTAGCTCGCCGTCCACGGGAAACGACCTCGCCGTCAGCGGGGCTTCTAGAAGGTCTTCAAACCGCGCGATCTCACTATCGGTGGGCTCGGGCTCGCTGTCGGCGAGGTAGTTATAATTCCTTCAGAAATTCTCCTCACGATCTCGCCGTCGGCGGCCTCGATCTCGCCGTCGGCGAAGTAGTTATATTTGCATGAATTTCCTCCTTTTTGATCCAAATTTGCTCCATTTCATGCTTTTTGCTTCCATCACTTATAAATCTTCATTCTGCAGATAAAATAAAGAAAATACCTTTCTTTAAAGTGCAATTTCATCAAAAATAGATATGAATTTCTTGATGTATTTTTACGTGATCAAAATCCCCAAACTTAATTATTACTTGTCCTCAAGTAATTTTAATACTAAATAAAAATAATGATTTCTATAATATAATTTTTCAATTCAGATAATATATGAATTAAATTTAAATAACATTATAATAAAGTTGAATAGAACTATTTCTAAGTAATTAAATTAACTTTATAGAGATAAGATTATTTAGTTATCAGCTCTAAGATTTCTAGCTTTCTATTTATTTCAGGAACGACTATATTTAAAATAGTAAATTACTTAAGATATTTAGATGATAGGAAGTTTAAGAAAAACACTATTTAGCAAAATACTAATCCACAAATATAAGTTTAGAAATATAATTAAGTTCTACCCTATAGGTTGATTCCATTGAAGCCAATTTTTGATAAGGCATCTCCTCAAGCTTCTCCTCACTTATATTTTTCTTTTCTTTTCTTTTCTTTTCTTTTATTTTTCTTTTCTTTTCTTTTTCTTTTTCTTTTTCTTTTCTTTTTCAAGTGAGGATTACTGTATCTGGATAGCCTGTTAATAATTTTGAACTTCAATTTCTCTTCCTAAATTTGAAACTTAAAATATTTCTTTGCTTATATATATTTCATAGCCTTTACTTTATTGAGTTTCTATCCTTTCTTTTTCACTTAAATACTTAAGAATTTTCAATTTTTAGAATATAGTTTCCTTACTTTAAATAGTTTACTATA
This sequence comes from Papilionanthe hookeriana x Papilionanthe teres, assembly GCA_022702705.1. Lineage (NCBI taxonomy): Eukaryota > Viridiplantae > Streptophyta > Magnoliopsida > Asparagales > Orchidaceae > Papilionanthe > Papilionanthe hookeriana x Papilionanthe teres. The sequence goes on from CM040424.1 coordinate 87,244,752, forward strand.
TTCTTATTCCTTTTAACCAAATATCTTATTCCATTAATTAATTGAATTACTAGAAATATTTTCTTTAACTTTATATAATAATTAAATAAAGTAACTCATATTTATTGAATTGAAAAACTACGATAGAAAATCATTTAATAATAATTTTTGAAAATAGAAATTGAGAACAATTTTAATAATTAAATTTGTATTTTTACCTTCGCCCAAACTTAAATTTTTCTATCTTTACTACATAGTGAAAAAGGGAAAGTATATAAATAAAATTTATCATACCTTTGAGCTTTATGTATTTCTTTTCTTTGAAATTTTCGTGATGCTTTTTCATTACTTACGTAACTTGTCATCGTTAGTATTCTTCCACATATAATATTTAAAAAGAAAGTGCAGGGATGGAAATTTTAAAATAAGTATCAAACATAACAAAGAAAACTTAATCTATTACTACGCATACATTTAAAATTTAAACAATACATTAAAGAAAGACTATAATCCTATATATATAAAAATTTGCAACTAATTTAACACACATAAGAAATCTAATATCACAGCTCAAGCAAACAAACAAACATATCAAGTCCAAAGTCCATAGAAAGTACTGAAATATTACACACAGAATAATAAAGTTTTTAAAACACAAATCTAAAGAAACCAAACAAACTAAACAAAGACTCTAATCTTCTACATTAAAATCCCAAACTATGTCATCTCCACGATCTCCAAGTGCGTGAAAGTGACGAGTCGGTATTATGAATAACGGGGGCACTCAGGAAAGACAACATCTAAATCACCACTCCTATATCGACGCTCAGCTTCATAGTATGCAATCTCGTACTCTGAATGTCGCTGGAGATATTCGCTATCATAATCATGTCTTCTCTCCAAGCCTCCGATCCTTTGGTCTATATGCTCAAATCTTCTTTCCATAGTCTCTCCAAATAGCTCAAAACTCTTTCTACTCAGGGTTAATTCATTCATCAGATCTTGAAGGGTAGGAGTGGTGTAATGAGGGGTGGTTCATAACTAGTAGAGGGTATATTTCTACTTGAAGAAGGTACATAATCCCTTGTCCCAGTTAAGAAATAAATTAGTTTTCTCACATACTTCAAATACTTTTTCAAGATGATTTAAGCATGTGTCAAATGATGTTCCAAATACAGAGAAATCATCCATAAATACTTCTATTCCATTATCAATTAATTTACTCAATATAGACATCATACATCTCTGGAATGTTGCAGGTGCATTACATAATCCAAAAGGCATCCTTCGAAAAGAGAAAGTTCCATAAGGACTAGTAAATATAGTTTTCTCTTGATCTTCAGGAGCAATTTGTATTTGATGATAACCGGTATATCCATCTAAGAAACAAAAATACTTATGTCCGGCTAATCTATCTAACATCTGGTCTAGAAATGGTAAAGGGAAGTGATCTTTTACGGTAGGTATGCGTTTAATTTTACATAATCAATACATATTCGCCATCCAAGTAACTTGTCTTATAGGGATAAGATCATTATTTTCATTAGTTTTTACGGTCACTCCTCCTTTCTTAGGCACACGGTGAATTGGGCTTACCCAAGCACTCGTCGAAATAGGATATATAATACCATTATCTAACCATTTTAAAATTTCTTTCTTGACTACTTCTTTCATTATCGGGTTTAATCTCCTTTGAGGATCTACTCTGAGCTTATGTTCATTATCTAAAATAATTCGTGCATACGGATTGAAGGACTAATTCCTTTAATATCTGCTAAAAGTCCGACCAAAAATTTTCTTATGTTTTTTTAAGGTATCTAAAAGTTTTTGTTCTTGAGATTCATTTAATTCGGATGAAATAATAACTGGCGGAGTTGAAGAATTACCTAAGTAAGCATATTTCAAATGATTAGGTAACATTTTTAACTCAAGTTCGGGAGGTTTAGTAATTGATGGAACTATATTTTTTTCGAGTGTTTTACTGTATTATCCAAAAATTCAAATTTATCTTGAATATAATCGAGTTCTTCATTTATATCGGCTTCTTGATTAATTCGGTATTTTCTTTTTCTAATTTTTCTTCATAATATTCCTTAAAATGTTCTTTTTGTAAATGATCAAGTACTTCCATTCGAAAACACTCATCCTCTTTTTCTAGAAGCGGGATATTTCATTGATTTAACAATATTAAAAGTAACTTTTTGTTCATTTACTCTCATAGTTAATTCTCCTTTCTGAACATCAATCATAGCTTTCCGGTGGCTAAAAATGGTCTTCCTAAGATGATAGGAATTTCTTTATCTTCTTCCATATCTAAAACAATAAAATCTACATGGAAGATAAATTTATCCGCTTTTACTAAAACATCTTCGATAACTCCCTTAGGATATGTAACGAACGATCAGCTAGTCGAAGGGTTGCTGAAGGAGGTGAAATTTCTCCCAATCCTAATCTCTTAAAAATCGATAGAGGCATTAGATTGATGCTTGCTCCTAAGTCACACAAAGCTTTTCCATAGAGTTTTTCTCCGATAGCACGAGGTATAGTGAAACTACCGGGATCTTTTAATTTTTCGGGAAGCTTTTTCGAATAATAGCAACTACACTCTTCATTAAGTGCGACCATTTCATTATCGGTAAATTTTCTTTTTTTATTTAAAATATCTTTCATGAATTTTACAAAATTTGGCATACGTTATAAAGCTTCCACAAAGGAATATTTATTGTTAATTTCTTCGAAATTTCAAGGAATTTAGTAAACTGTTTGTCTTTTTTATGTTGATTTAGTCGTTGAGGAAATGGTGGTGGAGGTTTTTCAACAGAAATTTTCATTGGTATTAAAGGATTTTCTAAGTTTGGATCTTGTTGATTCTTTTCCTTTTCGATTTCCACTTCCTTATTTTGACTTTCCAGTTCTTTCTGAATTTGAGGTTCTAATTCTTTTCCACTTCGTAATTGTATCGCTTTAATTTGTTCATTTCCTTTGTCTTTGGAATTTATTTCCACATTACTAGGAAATGTTCAAGTATTCATTATTAAGCGCGGTAGCGATATGTCGAAGTTGAGTTTTAATATTTTTAATAAGTTGTTCCTTGATTTTGTAATTGATTTCCTTGTATTTGTAATTGATTTCCTTGATTTTGTAAATGTTGACCCATATTTAATATTAATTCTTCTATAGATAATTTCTTATCTTTAAATTGAGGGTTATTATTATTAAATCCAGGTGGATAACTAGGTTTATAATTAGAATTTCCTTGGTTAGAGGGATTTCCTAATGGTTGTGTTATGTTGTTCATCCATGGTTGATTAGTTGTATTATTATTCCAATTAAAATTAGGATGATTTTTCCATCCAGGATTATAATAATTTGCGTAAGGATTATTGGGTCTATGATTAATAGCATTTATAGTTTCATAATGAGATTGGGATTCTATAAGTTGTCCAGATGAATTTTCTTCTAATATAGTCGAAGAGTAATTCATTCCAAAATGATCTAATTTTTTAGATACAGCAGTGATTTGCGAAGCTAACATAGATATTGCATCATTTTCATGAATACGGCTATCATTTTCGAATTCATTCTATCGACGAGCCATTGAAAATTATTGGTAGCAATTTCTTCGATTAGTGCATAGAGCTTCATCGAATAGTTTTGGCATTAATGATCCTCCGTGACGGCATCGATGATTGATCTAAGAGATCCTACTAATCCATTATAGAAAGTTTGAATAATTAACTCGATACGGTAACGCATGATGTGGGCATTTCCTAAGAAGTTCTTTAAATCTCTCCCAAGCTTCATATATTGACTCTCCATCAAATCGACTACAAGAAGTTATATCATTTCTAAGCTTAGCGAGTTTTAGATGGTGGAAAATATTTGGATAGAAATTTTTGTGATAATTCTCCCCAAGTTTTAATAGATCCGAGTGCTTAACGAATTTAACCACATTTTAGCCTTATCCCTTAAAGAAAAAGGAAAAAGTCTAAGTCACAATAGCATCGTTAGATACTCCTTCATATTTGAAAGTAGCACATAGTTCTAAAAAACTAGCAAGATGTAAATTAGGATCTTCGGTAGGTGAACCACTAAATTGATTGTTTTGTACCATTTGGATAATTGCGGGTTTAAGTTCGAATGAGTTAGAAGCTACATCGGGGTTTTGAATAGTTAAATGAATTTCATCTAATGTAGGGTTGGCATAATCTCTTAATGGTCTCTGTTGATTGATATTTTCATTTTCAGGAATATTCGCCATTTGTGTTAAATTTATAATTTCTTTTTTTTTGTTTTCTTATTCTTTTAACTGTAAGCTCTAATTCAGAATCGTAAGGTATTAAATTTTCGTTTCCAAATTTACGCATACAATTTTGCAAAATAAATTTTAAAATAGTCCGTTACTCTAGTAAATAATTTCTTTACCTTCCCCGGCAACGGCGCCAAAAACTTAACCCACTTTTTATGTTTGCAAATTGTGTTAATAGCAACGGCCCCAAAAACTTGATCCCGCTTTAATATATATAATTGATTTTATGATGGAATGTATTATGTGGATTCTACGCAAGTATACGTATCGTATCAAGTAATACAGGGCTCTAGTGGAGTCCTGGTTATCGATCCCACAGGGAAGTTTTACTAAATTTGTAACATCTAAATTTAAAAGTTTTTACTTACTAATAAAGTATACTGAAATTTAGAATATTTAACTAAAGCAAACTAAAGTAAACTAATGCTTAAAAATAAAGTTGATTTAAAGATTTCAGAAAAAGGTATCCTTCTCCTTTTTTTTAGAAAATTAAGTGAATGATGAATTCAAATAGATTTTTGTTAATGTATTGTGACAAATAGGAGCATTCCTATTCTTTACCTTTTGGTCCAGGAGCAAAAAACATTGACTAATCCTATGTTTGATTGCGAATGCGACGCTAGACTGAGAGGATACTTGTTGCCACTTGAGCTCCACGTTGCCCTGCACCGAGGGCTAACATCTACACTTCGATCTCTCGATCAATAGGACCGAATTGAATATTTTAGTCAGTCACATTAAAATGTCCAATTCTACGCCCGATAAATAATATTTCCCTATTTATTTGCACCCTCCTTCCAAGGCTTTTGACTTCCCTGAATATCGGATGTAATATTTACTATAGTTGATAATTCATTAACAAATCAATGGGCCAGATTGAAAAGTAAATTAAGTTTTAAGTAAAAAATTATCATAATTTATTTTAATATTTTAGGCATTTCTATTTAATTTCATCAATTCACATAATTTCATAAACAAGGAGAAAGACTAAGAAAACTACTCAGAATGCATGGGAATTAAATAAAGCATGGATTTCATTTAAAGTTAACAACGACGATAAACAAAGATACTTATCTCAATTTCATCCCAATGCAGACTCATCAAGTTCCTTTGACTTTTCCTTCTAGTACAGGCACACTTCTTAACTCACTACTTACACTTACTCACACTAAACTTCAACTTAGACTCAAAAGCACACTAATAGAATACTCTAAGACTCCTAAAATAGACACCAAATAGACACCAAATAGACACCAAATAGACCCACAATATACTAAAATTCGTCCTCTATTTATAGAGGTAGACAAAGGTCCAAGGGGTACTTAAGCACCTCTTCAAAAGCGTCCAGGTTCAATGTATCTGGTATTTTGACCAATCTCGCCATCGGCGAGAAACGACCTCGCCGTCGGCGGGGCTTCTAGAAGGTCTCCAAACCGCGCGATCTCGTCGTCGGCGGGCTTGGGCTTGCTGTCGGCGAAGTAGTTATAAATCCTTCAAAAATTCTCCTCATGATCTCGCCGTCGGCGGGCTCGATCTCGCCGTCGGCGGCTTAGTTCATTTTGCATGAATTTCTTCCTTTTTTATCCAAATTCGCTCAATTTCATGCTTTTTGTTTTTATCACTTATAAATCTTCATTCCTGCAATAAAATAAATAAAATACATTTCTTTAAAGTGCAATTTCATAAAAAATAGGTATGAATTTCTTAACATCTTTTTCTGTGATCAGTCATCATTTCTCCCACCATCCACTCTAAGCCCAAGTTGATAAGTCATATAACCTAAAACTTAAGTCGGTTGTTACTATATGATGAATATTTAGTGCATAATGTATAGCCTTAATCGTAAGTGTTCTCCCACTATACGGAGATTTAATTGATCATAAAAGCTTGCGCTATGGGAAAACTTGAACTTCATATCTTAAAGTCCTCACAAATAAGGATGAAATCTAAGGGTAGTGCTTTATCTACAATCCTAATATGCTTTTTAGAATCTTGACAGTAAACTTAGAAAAAAGCTCTCAATAAGAGTCGGGGCATGAATTTTCGGAGAACATAATACTGTAGTATCATTTTCACATTGATCAACACATTTACGTAAAAAGAGTGATTCAATGTGAATGATTCGCAAAATAGAGGACTATCAAAGGTGTGATAGTTTTAATGATTAAAATATTTTTAGAATATATAATATTATAATGAGCACATTCCAATTCAATTAGAGATTATTGGCATGCCATTCGAAGTAAGCTAGCAGACAAGGCCAACTTGGTGGCCACTCTAACTATTGATAGTTGTAATTGTGACATGAACTTCATCACTACAGAGGGCTTTTAGCTACTAATGCATTGCATCCGACATAGTAACTTATGCAAAGGGTTAGGTTAGCTTGATCGGACTTGGGCGAATTGCTTTCGTATATTGGTCATTTAGGCCTCTTTAAGCCCTATTAGGCTTAAATATTGACAATTTAGGGTATGTTTGGGGCTGTTGCAACTTTTCAACTGCAACTTAGCTGTCCCATGAAGCTGCTGCGGGAAAGTTAGATGTCTGTTTATTTTTTACTGCTTGAAAACAGCTGTGTGGTAGCTGTTTCTGGAAAAATGACTATCCAGCCTCTGTGTAGTAATGTTGTTTGTAACCGAATATAAAATAACTTTTTTATTTAAATAAATTATTTTTTAAGCAATAAATTAACATTAATTAATATTTAATTATTTTATTAATTAAGAAAATTATATTTTTATCAAATAATTTAAAACTTAAAATATGTTTATAAATAAATTAATTAATCATTAAATAATAATATATAAATTTATCTAATTATGATTAATTTGAAAATATATGAATTAATAATTAATTATTAATCAACTAAATTAATAAAATTAAAACATGAATAAAAATAAATTAAAACCATAAACCCATCTCCACCTTACCCTCTCTCCGTAACCAGAACCCTCCCTTATGCCCCCTCTCTTCCCGGATTCACCCAAAACCATGACCTTCATGAATGATCCCTCGCGATATAGTCACAATTAGAGCAAACTGGGAAGGCAACGATGGGATAGTAGCGCACAGAGACCATCGGAACTCTCACCTCTCATTCTTCCACTTCGCTGCTATTAGAAACCATTGACGAAGGTAAAACTGTTCGCGCCATTCTTTTTCTTCGCTCGTCCTTGATTTCTCAAAATAATAAGCGACGGGAGAGTCAGGGTCCAACAGATGGATCGAACTTTGGGATCGAATGACACAGGGGTAAGATTTGTAAAAAAACCAACCCTCGAATGCGGGCCGTTGGATTCGATATGTGGCCGACGTTTAACCAAAACAGAGGGACGCCGTCCCATATTCATTGCAGTGCATTATGTTTGCTGTTTGATCCACCATCGTGAGCTTGGCTCTCTCATTTAATGTATTTTAAGAGGAAAATTTGATATTGACTTGATTTTTTTGAATTGCCATGAAGTACCTTCTACATGCCAAAATTCACCCTTAATATAATAATTAAAAAAAATTCTAAAAGACTTGATTAAAATATTACACAGTTTAGAAAGCATTTTGTATAATTAAATTAACTATAAACATTCCAATCAAATTTTTTATGTCTCTATCACACATGTTTTCAACTTTTTATCTATTTCCCTCATAACACGTAATATATTGCTATTTATGACGCGCCCAGCATCTATTTATTCATAGAGCTATCAGTCAATATTTTATATAAAACTACTCTACAAAACGAGTTTTCATATATAATATTAGGCTAAAAGCAGAGTTGTCTCTAACCACTGCAATTTTTTATATTCATACCTAGAATTCCGTATTGTAAATCATAAATCCTAAAACTTGATACATATACTCACTCATTAAACATTTTAAGTGGTTGAAATGTAAATTTTTAAATTTTAACGGTTAAAATTTTATATGTAATATTTTGGACGATTGACATATAAAAAGTCTTATAATTATTGATTAAATTACTTTTGAAATTAATTAAATTGGAAAAATGGTGGAGATATTGACTTAAAGAGTACTACAATATTAAAAAATAAGGAAAAGAAAAACCAAAAGTAATCGTAAATCTTTTATTTAGTTGAATTTATGGATGATTACGATATTTGCAAATATAACCTGAATGTCATCAAACTCATAGAAATATAATATGACTTATTGGTTTTAATTAATTTATTATTGGCGTTTGGATCTTCCACACTAAAACGTCAGCGATGAGATCATGTCTATATCACAATATATTTCATGCCAATAAATAAATAAATTTCAGCTCATTATTTATATAATTCACTTTTTACAGTTAATTTATAAATTCTCATAATTTTCATGCCACATAGATATTTTTATTTAAAGGGTTCAGAGATTTTTTTATTTTTTTGATATTGTTTCAAATAGTTGGAAAGATATATGTAAAGTTATGTATGAAATCTTTGAAAATAATGTTGGAAAGGCCAATATTCAAAAGGTAATTTGGCAATTTGTTAGATAGAAGGATTGGAGCTATTTCATGTCTTTGCTGCCATGACATGTATGATTGATCACATGTAGAAGCTTATATTGGGATTAGGGCTTGATAGACGGAAAAATATTGTGTCCGGACGTCTGCACATTCGGATGACCAATCACCGACTGTCATGTTGCCCGCCCGATGAGGTGTATGGCGACGTGGTGGTCGAGGTTGGGAGTCCGGACGTGCAGTGTCCGGACACAATATTTTATCTTATTTGATTGTCTCATACATGCAATTTACAACTTTAAACTACTCGGATTTATAATAAAGTTTAGGTTAATCTTAATATTTTGCATCACTCAAGTGTCATCCGTAATTTTTTTTTAAATAAAGAAGGATAAGTGTGAGTTGTAAGCTTAATATTAGGAATGCTTAGTGTATTTTTGTATAGGTATGATGGTTCTAATGTTGAAGATTATTACAAGTGACAAGTATAACCTAAAATTAAGGGATTTTCACATTTGATTGGGAAGTATTTTATAGAAAATATTTGAAGAAATAATGATTCCATACTCTTTGTCTAAATCTCAAAGGACCGTTCAAAGTTTGGTAGGTTTCAAGTACTTATATATGAATTTCAAAATGATTTTAAAACACATAATTTGTCACATATCATTGCTCTTTAAACACATACCACATAAAATTTACAGGATCAATAGTCGGTCCAATGGGTCCTTAAGGTCAGACATGGCCTTTAGGATATGACAATAGTTCGGTGATTATTAACTAAAGTTTTTAATAAAATTTTAATAATTAAAAAAAATATATCAATAGAAATTTCATATAGTTAGGGTATTAGAATTTTCATTTATTCGAGCAAGATTAGTAACATTTTGCTTTATATTTTTGAAATGTATTTAAGGATGTTTTTAGTGCATATCACACAATTCCTATGTATTTATATATAATTGTTAAAAATTATTTTTTGGCATTTATTACCTTCTTCAACTATATATAAAAATATGTATTTTATTTTCTTAAATAAATAATATTATTATTTTTTATGTGGTATAAAAAAATTGAAGTGTTATGAATCAAAATATTAGATTTTTGATTTTACATATTGTGTGACAAGTATTTAAAAATCTTATTTTTAATAAAGTGATTAACTCACAGGATTCATCTCTACATCATCCTCCCCTCATCTGTACGCAATTATACCAATCTTCCTTTAAAATATAGCAGCCCTTCGACATCTTTCTAAGTGACAGACACAATTCACATTAAATTTCAACAATCTTTCAGCAAAGAAAACTTGAGGACTAATGAGGTGACCTCAAGCACAGTAGTAATCGTGTATATAATATCCAATCTCTTCGCAGAAATTATAGATATGGAGTAATGGCAAAGAAGATAGGGTTGTAATCAAGTTGAGTAGTGTATGTCATGGATTGGATTTGGCTTAATTGAATCATAAGTTGTTCATTATATTTAAGCTCAAGCAAAGCTTTTACATATATGTTCATACTTAATTTGTTTAGATTATTTAATGATAATTATGTGATTTGTACTGCTTGTTCATCAAATTAAAGAAGTTAAAAAAATTGAATAAGTATTTTTAATTTTTTATATAAAGTTAATTTTTTTTATAAATTTAGATAAGTCAATATTAAATAAATTTTAAATTAATATGTAATTGATTTATTTTAAATAAATAGAATAATACTAAAATTGTAAGCAAGGTTCAAAATAGTTGAACCGGACATTGAATCAGCAGATGAGGAGATTCAAGGTTCAACCGGGTGATGTCATAAATATAAAAAAATAAATAAATATAACTTAATGACAAAAAAAATAGAACAATAGGGAAACATGACCAATAACCAAGTAAATATAAAAACGCAAAAAAGAAAAAGTACTAGACTAAGAGTTATCCTTATTTCACAAAAAGTAAATAAGAAAATAAAGTTGGAAATGATTAGAGCAAGATAAATTATTCTTGATATCAAAAGATTCAAATTATTCTTCATGATTTTCAATAAAAAAATTACACTTTAATCGACTGACTGACTCGATCGCCGGTTCCAGTCAATTATATGAATAAAAAATGAATTTAAGCATGAGTATTTATAAATTAATTAGGGAAATTTTTTCTTTCTGGACTCTTGACGTAGCTCTACGTGAGGACTTCAATAATATATCGCCATGTATCATGCATCGCGGAGGTTATTTTGAGTTATTGAAGAGGAACCGCGGATGTTATTCTTGAGTTATTTTCAGGTTATTTTTGTGTTATTGAAGATGAACTAATATATTCAATTTCAATAATCGAGAAATAAACCATAAATAACCTCCGCGATTCCACTTCAATGACCCAGAAATAACACCGCGGAGGTTATTTCTGGGTTATTGAAGAGAAACCATATATTCCGCTTCAATAACGCCGAAATAACTCATAAATAACCTCCGCTGTCTTTATTTCTGGATTATTGAAGAGAAACCTACCGCGAAGGTTATTCTAAAGTTATTTCTTGGTTATTGCAGAATTCGCAGTTCCACATTGTGAGATTTCAAGATAGAATTGAGAAAATTTTTCTTTATTTTTCTCTAAATTAATAGGAACAGATTACAACATATATTTATAATCTAAAACGTGAAACAAATTAAGGTAATTTCTAAACAGAGAAATGAATAAAATATGACCTAATACTGGTAAGTAATTATTAGGTGAATAACTCCTAATAATTACAGACTAATTTTATCATAATAATTATGAAGATTCTTTAATAATTACAGAGTGATTGTCTCTTCATGATTACGAAGATTCTACACACTTTAATATTTTTTTAGGTTGGCCCAATATACTACACATGACTATAAATTATTCAAAGTTTGCACTTAGAACTATGTCAAGAGTCCCGACAAAAAAATCTGTCATGAATTAACAGTTGAAACCAAAGCCTACGCTACCGACCACTGCTTTCCTTCTGTGGCCGAAATGGGAGAATGGGCAGCACAGGCATCCGTTACAGCAAAAGCCAAGCAGTGCCTTCTCCATTCTTTTTCCCATTTTTTTTAACCGAAGCACCATCTTCCGTCTGGTATTGCCCGGCGATCGCGTCGTGCCATCGGCGTCGGTGTTCGAGTGGACCTAGAATTCGCACGTGGACTTGTTTAGACTAGAGATCCAAGTCCTTCCAAAAGTCGGTGCGCCTGATGTCGGCTGAGTTGACAAGCATGGGTGTGCGGTCCATATTGTCGGCTCGGCCATCTTACGATCGTGAAACAAGAGCTGCAATTCAGAATGACGAATATTTATCCTTTTTATGAAAATAATCCTTCTTAAACATTCACTCCAATCGAATGAACTTTCCCGCATCCTCAAACGAATTTGAAGTTGGATGAACAAGAATGAATAGTTGGGAATGATTTCTTCTTTGGTGCGGTCGAGCCATTGTAGCTCCATTGCTTTGGTTGAAGCTGCTTGGCTTACTGAATTAATTTGAATAACCGTAGTTTTTTAGGTTGTTCATTTTGGAATGAATTGAACTGGTATGAATCAATCTTTTATTTCTGTAAATTGATTAATTTGATCAGTTGAGGTTTACGTGGTGCAAGTAGTTGGTGTATGACACAAAAGTTGATTTGAGTTGAGACCATTATTAAGTTGAAGGTCTTGATTAGGGAGCTTAGATAAGGTCAAGTTAGGTCTATAGAAATCTATTGGCCTTGTCCTGATAGATTAATTTAGACTAAAAAATAGTTTAGTGAGTCAATTGAGATTGCATTAATTAATTCTAATGCTTGTGTGTTGGTGACACACCACAACACTAAAGGATAATATTGTAAGATAAATTTAGAAGCACTTTGTGTAAATCTCAATCATGATAACATAAAATGGATTAAATAGTTATATGAATGCATAATTACGTCAATTGAGATTAATTGAATATATTGGGAGATCAATCAAGGTATAAGTTAACTAAAAGATCCTACAATAAGTTCTAAGTTGCTAAACTAATGGATTAATTAGGTATGCTAAGATATTGAGTAGATTAAGAGACATAATTAGGGTTTGGGTATGTCTAAACTCAATTAGTGCATTAAAGATGTCATATAGGAATATACATATATTGTAAATTTATTATATAAAAGGTGGCATATGTATATGGACGTATTGCTAAAGGACTTTTAATTGGATTATGATGTGGATGCATAATTTATTCTTCTAGATAATGATGAAATATAATTTTATTTCTTGAATGGACGAGTCCATTGTAAATAATTTGATAGTTATATAGTACTGATTCAATATCACATCATTTGGATAATATAAATTACAATATTATGAAAACAAACTCTAATTTTTTTGTTCATTATATATGATTTTTATTTTTGGTTATTCTACATTCTAATAGATTGTAAATAGTGCAAAATATAAGTCCTTTAGTAGAACTTGGTTTTGAGGAAAATTTATTATGATGAGACATGATTAATTTATGATTACTTGATAAATGGATTAATGTGTTCCTCATCTCATGCCTAACTAGAATGCAATTACTATACATTAGTTTGCATTATTGATTCATCAGAAAGTAGTATTAGAGCAATATTGTAGAGTTGTGAATTTTAAGAATTAATCGGTGAAAATAAATTTGAAGTATCATAAAATTAGATTTGCAAGTTACTCATTAGATATGTTATAATTATTGGCTAGAATTAGTTGAGAACTTTATCAAAATAAATTTGATTTAAAGAAGGTAGCCTCATCATTATATATATACTTTTTAGAAGAAATGAAAGATATACATACTCCCAATGGGAATTCCCTTAATACTGAATGATGAACAATTGATTTATAATAATATCACTAAAGTACTCTTAAAAAAAAACAAAAATACAAAAAAAAGAACACTTCAAGTAGTACAACTCTTGCCTTCCTATATTTTATCAGAAAATAAACTTAAAACACTATAAGTATTGTATCCCGAATTATCTATGGGCTCACACTACCTAAGCAAGACCTATGAAGGAAGTAGTGTTAGAAACTTTAATCCGTAAAACTTTAATTTCCGTTCACATTCTTGTTGGAGAAAAACAACAAAACTTAAATCTTTATTCTTTCATCTTAAGGCGGAAGCGTACCTGAATCCATTTGATCGATTGCAAGCAATGATCTTCCAATCTGCAATTTATCCGGAGTTTTCCTTAGTTTCTCTCGTTGATGGGGAACAAGAGAATTTAGAAGTGTGCAGATCAGTGACCATTACCCCTGTATTTATTGTAACCAACTGGTGGTTACAAAGGATTGCTTAATTCCAATTCTGCCCCTCATTAAATTGGAATTTGCTCTTATGGTATCCACACTTATAATTTCATGACAAATGTGCCTAAAGTCATAAACTTTATTAATTAATTAGACCACAATAATTTTGACTTGTTAAATAATGACCCAACACATTTATTAATTACATTGTAGTCCCATAATTAATCCAACAATCTCCCACTGGACTATATATATAAAAAATAAATGTGTCAACCTTAGAGCTCTCAAAATTTGTTGTCATTATTATAAAGGCACATTACAATCTCGTCCATTAATCATATCAATATAGGATCAAAGCAATCTTCATTGTATTTGTCACAACTAAACCCATCAATGGTCACATATATTAATATAATTAAATGACATAGATCAATCATGAATGTGTGGAATGAAAATTACATGCAAGGTGGTCAGTTCATGTCAATTTTCAACTGGTCCTTTACTTAAGTGAGATCAAACTTTAACTATACAGAGTGTACTGAACTGAATAAAATACCATATTTCTGATCAGAAAATATCCAAATATGTTTTGTACATAAAATAAAACATATAACTAAAACATAAACTAACAAACTCTCACTGAATTTGAATTTTCTCAAGCTCTATAACACCCATATGAGTAGTATGCTCATGAAAGACCCTGGGTATCAGACCCTTTGTAAGGGGTCCGCAATCATGGAGTTTGTTCCAATATGCTCTATGCTGAAATCCGGTCACTCTGTATTCTTTCCTTCACAACAAGAAATTTGATGTCAATATGCTTTGACTTGGATGAACTCCTCGTTATATTGGAATACAATACTGCTGATTTATTATCACAAAATAACTTTAGTGGTCTTTCAATCCCTTCCATAATGCGCGACTTAGTGACAAAATTTCTCGGCCATATGCCATGGTTGGATGCCTCATAACATGCTATATACTTCGTCGCTATAGTGGATGAAGCTATTAGTGTTTGTATTGCACTTCTCCTGGATATAGCTCCACCACTTAACAAAAATATGTAGCCTGATGTGAATCTTCTGCTGTCTTGGCATCCAACAAAATCGGAGTCAGAATACCCAATGATCTCCAAATTATCTGATCTCCTATATGTAAGCATGTAATCTTTTGTTCTCCTTAAGTACCTCATGATCGCTGAAAAATTTACTAAGAAATTCATACCTATTTTTGATGAAATTGCACTTTAAAGAAGTGTATTTTCTTTATTTTGTTGCAGGAATGAATAATTTAGGTGATAAAAGCAAAAATCATAAAAAGGAGCGAATTTGGAGCAAAATCATGCAATTTAGGCCGAGTCGCCGACGGCCGAGATCGAGCTCGCCGACGGCGAGGTTACAAGAAGAAAATTCCGAAGAATTTATAACCGTCTCGCCGACAATCGAGCCCGAGCCCGCCGACAGCCGAGCTGAGCGGCTTGAAGATCTTCTAGAAGCCTCGCCGACAATGCGAGGTAGTTCGTCGCCGACGGCGAGGTAGTTCAAATGGCACAGATACATTGAACCTGGACACTTTTTTAAGAGATGCTTACACACCCCTTGGACCTTTGCTTACCTCTATATATAGAGGCCGAAATTCAGTCTCTTGTGTGTTAATTTTTGTGCAGTAGCGTGTCTTTAGTGAGTCTTTAGTAAGTTTAGTGAGTAATTAGTGAGTCGTGTCGTACTGGAAGGAAGAGTCAAAGGAACTACGAGGAGTCTGTTTGGGGATAAATCGAGATAAGTATTTGTATTTATTGTTTTTTTTAACTTTAAATAAAATCCATGCTTAGTTTAGTTCCCATACATTCTGAGTAGTTTATTAGTCTTTCTCCCTGTTTTTGAAATTAAGTGACTTAATGAAATTAAAATAGAGATACTTATATATATTAATAAATTGTGATAATTTTTACCTAAAACTTAATTTACTTTCAAACTGGCCATTTGATTTGTTAAAATATGTTGATTATCAACTATAGTAAAAATTACATCCGATATTCTGGGAATTCAAAAGCCTTGGAAGGAGGGTGCAAATAAATAGGGAAATAATATCATCTGGCGTAGAATCGAGCATTTTAGTGTGACAGACTAAAATATTCAATTCGGTCCTATTGCTTGAGAGCCGAAGTGTAGATGTTAGCCCTCGAGGCGAGGGAACGTGGGAGCTCGAAGTGGCAATCAGTATCCTCCCGACTCTCAGCCGCGATTCGGTAATCAAACATAGGATTAGTCAATATTCTTTACACCCGGACTAAAGGGTAAAGAATAAGGAATGCTCCTATTTGTCACAATACCTTAAAATTATCTATTTAAATTCATTAATCACTTAAATTTCTAAACAAGGGAAAGATACTTTTTCCGAATAATTAAGACTTATTTAGCGAATTAGTTTAATTTCCCGCACTTTCAAAACGTATTAATTTTCTACTTAGTTAAGTTACCTAATTAAAATACTTAGTTTACTTTATTGCGCTCAAATTTAGAATTCCAAATTTTCGTATACTATTTTTAAAATTATTATTATTATTTTAAATTAGTTGTTATTTAATTTTCTCTTTCCCCGTGGGATCGATAACCAGGACTCCACTAGAGCCTTGTATTACTTGATACGATACGTATACTTGCGTAGCATCCACAACATAAACAATTACAATTCTATACATATAAATAACGGGGTCAAGTTTTTGACGTCGTTGCAATTAAATTAAAAATATCATAATAAAAAAATTGTGGGTCAAGTTTTTGGCGCCGCTGCTGGGAAAGTAAGAAAAATTTACTAAAGTAACTGACTATTTTAAAATAATCATAATAAATAAATTAATATCTATTCCGAAATTGTATGCGCAAATTTGGAAACGAAAATTTAATACCTTACGATTCCGAATTAGAGCGTACAATTAAAAGAATTAGAAAACAAAAGAAACAAATTATTAATTTAACACAAATGGCGAATATTCCTGAAATTCAAAATATGAACCAACAAAGACCATTAAGAGATTATACCAACCCTACATCAGATGAAATTCATTTAACTATTCAAAACCCTGATGTAGCTGCTAATTCATTTGAACTTAAACCTGCAATTATCCAAATGGTACAAAACAATCAATTTAGTGGTTCACCTACTGAAGATCCTAACTTACATCTTGCTAGTTTTCTAGAACTTCGTGCTACTTTTAAATATCAAGGAGTATCTGACGATGTTATAAGACTTAGACTTTTTCCTTTTTCATTAAGGGATAAAGCTAAAATGTGGTTGAATTCGTTAGCACCTGGATCTATTAAAACTTGGGGAGAATTATCACAAAAATTTATATCCAAATATTTTCCACCATCTAAAACTCGCTAAGTTTAGAAATGATATAACTTCTTTTGTCGGTTAGATGGAGAATCAATATATGAAGCTTGGGAGAGATTTAAGGAACTTCTTAGGAAATGCCCACATCATGCGCTACCAGTATCGGCTGATTATTCAAACCTTTTATAATGGATTAGTAGGATCTTTAAGATCAATCATCGATGCTGTCACGTGAGGTTCATTAATGTCTAAACCATTTGATGAAGCTTATGCACTAATCGAAGAAATGGCAACAAATAATTTCCAATGGCCTCATTGAAAGAGTAAATCCTAAAAAGATAGCCAGCATTCATAAAAACGATGCAATATCTATGTTAGCTTCTCAAATTGCTGTTATATCTAAGAAGTTAGATCATTTTGGAATGAACTACTCTCCTATTTTAGAAGAAAACTCATCTGGACAAATCATATAATCTCAAACTAATTATGAAACTTTAAATGCTATTAATAATAGAACTAATAACCCTTATTCAAACTATTATAATCCTGGTTGGAAAACTCATCCAAATTTTAATTGGAATAACACATCTAATCAACAATGGATGAATCAACCTAATCAAGCAAATCCAAACTATAAACCTAATTACCCACCTGGATTTAATAACAATAACCCTCAATTCAAGGATAAGAAATTATCCATGGATGAATTAATTTTGAATATGGGTCATCACCTACAAAATCAAGGAAATCAACTACAAATTCAAGGAAATCAATTACAAATTCAAGGAACATCTATTAAAAATATCGAAACTCAACTCTAGACATATTACTATCGCGCTAAATAATAGAATACCTGGAACTTTTCCTAGTAATGTGGAAATAAATCCTAAAGATCAAGGAAAAGAACAAATTAAAGCAATACAACTAAGGAGTGGAAAAGAATTAGAACCTCAAATTCAAAAAGAACTTGAAAGCCAAAAAGAGGAAGTGAAAATTGAAAAGGAAACAATTCAACAAGATTCAAACTTTGAACATCCTTTAATACCTATGAAAATTTTTGTTGAAAAACCTCCACCACCATTTCCTCAACGACTAGCTCAACATAAAAAAGATAAACAATTTGCTAAATTCCTTGAAATATTAAAGAAATTAACAATTAATATACCTTTTGTCAAGCTTTAGATCGGATGCCAAATTATGTAAAATTTATGAAAGATATTCTAAATAAGAAAAGAAAATTCACCGATAATGAAACAGCCGCACTTAGTGAAGAGTGTAGTGCTATTATTCGAAGAAGCTTCCGAAAAATTGAAAGATCCAGGTAGTTTCACTATACCCTGCGCTATAGGAGAAAAATTTTATGGAAAAGCTTTGTGTGACTTAAGAGCAAGCATCAATCTAATGCCTCTATCGATTTTTAAGAGATTAGGATTAGGAAAAATTACACCTACTTCAGTAACCCTTCAATTAGCTGATCGTTCGGTTACTTATCCTAAGGGAGTTATTGAAGATGTGTTAGTAAAGGTGGATAAATTTATCTTCCCAAGTAGATTTTATTGTTTTAGATATGGAGGAAGATAAAGAAATTCCTATCATTTTAGGAAGACCATTTTTAGCTACTCGGAAAAGCTATGATTGATGTTCGTAAAGGAGAATTAACTATGAGAGTAAATGACCAAAAAGTTACATTTAATATTGCAAAATCAATGAAATATCCTCGCGCTAGAAAAAGATGATGAATGTTTTCGGATGGAAATACTTCGAATATTTACAACAAGAACATTTTAAGGAATATTACGAGGATAAATTAGAAAAAGAAAACACCGAATTAATTGAAGATAATCATGAAGAACTAGATTTTATTCAGGAAAGATTTGAATTTTTGGATAATACCGAAAATACCGACAAGAATATAGTTCCATCATTTATTAAACCTCCCGAACTCGAGCTAAAAATATTACCCGATCATTTGAAATATGCTTATTTAGGTAATTCTTCAACTTTACCAGCTATTATTTCATCCGCATTAAACGAATCTCAAGAACAAAAACTTTTAGAAACTTTAAAAAATATAAAAAAACTTTTGGTCGGACTTTAGCAGATATTAAAGGAATTAGTCCTTCAATCCGTATGCATAAAATTATTTTAGATGATGAACATAAACCTAAAGCGGATCCCCAAAGGAGATTAAACCCGATAATGAAAGAAGTAGTTAAGAAAGAAATTTTAAAATGGTTAGATAATGGTATTATATATCCTATTTCGACGATGTTGGGTAAGCCCAATTCATCGTGTTCCTAAGAAGGGAGGAGTGACCGTCACTCGCCAATGAAAATAACGATCTTATTCCTATAAGACAAGTTACCGGTTGGCGTATATGTATTGATTATAGGAAATTAAATACCGCCACCAGGAAAGATCACTTCCCTTTACCATTTCTAGCACCGGATGTTAGATAGATTAATCGGACATAAGTATTTTTGTTTTCTAGATGGATACACCGGTTATCATCAAATACAAATTTCTCCCGAGGATCAAGAGAAAACTACATTTACTAGTCCTTATGGAACTTTCGCTTTTCGAAGAATGCCTTTTGGATTATGTAATGCACCAAAGAACAATCCAGTAGATGTATGATGTCTATATTTAGTAAGTTAATCGACAATGGAATAGAAGTATTTATGGATGATTTCTCCGTATTTGGAACATCATTTGACACATGCTTAACTCATCTCGAAAAAGTATTAAGTATGTGAGAAAACAAATTTAGTTCTAAATCGGGAGAAATGTCAATTTATGGTTGCGGGCGGCATTGTATTAGGGCATAAAATTTCGGAAAAAGGCATGGAAGTGGACCCCGCAAAAATTCAAGTTATAGCTAAATTACCACCTCCAACTACGGTAAAAGGGGTAAGAAGTTTTCTTGGACATGCTGGATTCTACGTACGCTATATAAAAGATTTTTCAAAAATTACTAAACCTCTATGCCAACTTCTCGAAAAGGACAAGAAATTTGAATTTACAATCGAATGCCCGAATGCTTTTGAACTCTTAAAAGAAAAATTAATTACAAGACCTATAATAGTTTCACCTAACCTGGGAGAAACCATTTGAGCTTATGTGTGATGCTAGTGATTATGCTCGTAGGAGCAGTTCTTGAGCAAAGATATGAAAAGATTTTTAAAGTTATATACTATGCTTAGTAAAACTCTAAATGATGTTGAAATAAATTATACAGCTTACGTAAAGAGAACTATTAGCGGTAGTATATGGTTTTAATAAATTTAGACCTTATCCGATTGGAACAAAATGTATCGTGCATACCGATCATTCCAGCTATCAAATATTTAATGCAAAAGAAAGATTCCAAACCAAGATTAATTAGATGGATGTTATTAATGCAAGAATTCGATTTTGAGATCGTTAATAAGAAAGGAACCGATAATCAAATTGCGGATCATTTATCAAGATTAGAAAATCATGAATTATCCGATATTGAAAATGAAATTATAGACGCTTTCCCGATGAACAACTATATAATATCAATGAGTGGAAAATACCATGGTATGCTCGATATAGTAAACTATATAGTTAGTAATATTTTACCACCTATGCTAACTTCGCAACAACAGTAAAAAATTCATCCATGATACGAAAACTTATTTTTGGGATGAACCATATTTATATAAGCAATGTAAGGATTTAATTATTAGAAGATGTGTACCTTATGAAGAAACCGAACCAATTATTCAAAATGTCATGATTCTAATTTTGGAGGACATTTTGGGATCGATAAAACTCGCTTATAAGATTCTACAATCTGGATTTTACTCGGCCTACTCTATTTAGAGATGTATATAGATATATTAAAACTTGCGATAAATGCCAAAGAGTAGGAAATATATTTAGAAGAAACGAAATGCCTCTAAACTTTATATTAGAAGTCGAAATTTTTGATGTTTGGGGATTAGATTTTATGGGACCTTTTATTCCTTCGTTTGAAAACTCATATATATTAGTAGATTGTTGATTATGTTTCCAAATGGATTGAGGCACAAGCTTTACCTAGGTGTGATGCTAAGAGTGTTTCAAAATTTCGATGAAAAATATTTTTACTAGATTTGGAATGCCGAGAGTGATTATCATCGACGGAGGAACTCATTTTAGAAATAAATACATTCACAAACTAGTAGAAAAATACAATATTACTCATAAGATATCCAATCGCTTATCATCCACGTACTAGCGGATTAGTCAAGTATCTAATCGTGAGATTAAACGTATTTTAGAAAAATCAGTAAACCCAAATAGGTTAGATTGGTCTATTAGATTAGACAATCGCATTATGGAGCTTATAGATCGCTTATAAAACTCCGATTAGAATGACTCCTTGCGTACTTATATATGGAAAAACGTGCCACTTACCAGTTGAATTAGAACATAAAGCATATCGGGCGATTAAAGAATTTAATTATAATATGAAGGAAGCTGGTGAGAAAAGATTATTGCAATTAAATGAATTGGAAGAATTAAGAAATGAATCGTATGATAATGATCGGATTTATAAAGAAAAGATGAAATTATGGCAAGATCGGAAGATTAATCAGAGAAATTTTGAACCAGGACAGGAAGTTTTGCTATATAATACTAGATTGAAATTATTTCCGGAAAATTGAAGTCTCGATGGTTAGGACCTTTCACCATAACTCAAATATTTTCATACGGAACTATAGAAATCGAAGATCCAAAAACTGGACATAAATTTAAAGTTAATGGACATAGATTAAAACCATATTTCGAAGGTATAAGACCTAACTATAAAGAGGTTTTAATGCTTAGTCAACCTGATTAATAATTGAAATTAGGTCGGGTTGACGACGTTAAACTAAGCGCTTTATGGGAGGCAACCCATATTAGTTATCTATTTTTATTGTATCTTAATAGTTAGTTTATATTATTGAAACTTTACTACTCAATTATTATTAAGAATCATCACATATTCGAACCATTATGATGAGAAAAGAAATTATTCGATTTAGAGCGAAATCGGACATTATTTTGAAATCTCGCCGACGGCGAGGTCGATACTCGCCGACAGCCGAAGGTTCGCGCCTAAATTAGATTCAGCTTATTTATCGAGCTCACCGACAGCCGAGAAACGTCCTCGCCGACGAGTGAGAACCGGAAAGGCGCTTTTATAACTAAGTCGCCGACGGCGAGAAACGTCCTCGCCGACAGCGAGGAAGTTATAAAGATGATTTATTTATACTTTGAATGCCGATTCGGACGGTTTCAACACCAATTCCTTTGTGAAAACCCATTCTTAAACCACTCTAAGTCTGCCTTCTTCACTAGAATTCATTCCATTCACCATAATGGCCTCCAAATTCTTAGATTCCTCTAAATGCGGAGTGTTTAACCGGAGGAAATTTGTGAGTGCGGAAGCGCAGAGGATCTTCAACAAGGTTTTGATAAAGAAAAGAGTTATCAAGGAACGAGGATTTGTCAATCGAGGATTAGAGAATTCCACTACGAAGATAGAAGAAACGATCGCGCAGCCAGCACTGGGAGGTATTTTGTTACACTACGTCTCGCCGTTGTTATTCCAGTTGTGAAAGAGTTCTACTCTAACTTACATGCGATCAACACTCGGGAATGTCTACGTCCGAGGAAGATGGGTGACATTTACTCCATCAAGAGTAAATGAATTATTCTCTATAGAAAACACCCCGGTATGTCACTATTCAAATTTTGTGCCTTCTCGATATAATATGAATGAGATATTTCGATATCCGATCGATGAACCGGAAGATCGGGAAATGCGTGAAGACGGGTATGTTAGTTTCTCTGCATCACTTTTGAATCCTGTCTCAAAGCACTGACACTTTTTCATCTCATCTAAATTGTTACCTACTATGAGGGTAAACAAGGTTTCGAAGGAATGCGCTATATTGAATTATTGTATTCAAAGTGGATTACCTATTGATGTTGGATCAATAATTGTTAAGTCCGCATTGGGTTTAATTGTGCATGGGTCAGTTCACGGACTAGGACACCCATCTACTATTTTTGCATTATGCGCTCGCACTGTGTTTCTTATGAAGCTTCGGGAAAAGGTTCCGTTACCTTGGAAGCCGCTCGATCCTACGTATATGTTCCCTACTTTGGACAATAATGAAGACATTACATTTATCTCCGATAGAGCTTCACGTGAATAATCCTATAACGAAGGCCTATTTCGGATAAAACGGAGTTACTTTTGAAGAAAATTAAAGGAATGGAGAAAGAACTGCGAAAGTGAGAGATTCAATGTACAATATATCCGATTTATTCGATCACATCGACCTGGAGGATGAAGGAACACTTTGATCATTCCGAACACCTCGGAAGCTAGCTTTCTTCATTTATCGAGACGGAAGGGTTGGATCATCGAAGAATCCGCTTCGGAATTTCCCTTCAGGCCTTTCTATAACTTATTTGTGCATCATCGTCATATCGGAAATATCGGAGAAGATGAAGATTCTGACCTCGAAGAGTAGTAGTAAAGATTTTCATAAGTATGTTTGTATTTATGTTATTTGATTTGATTTAGATTTTATTATGTGTGGAGTGATGATTCGAATATCTCAAACTTAATTGAGATATGCGTCATAGTTTTGTATAAGCATTTAGTGTGTTGTGGATTGGTTTGCGATGCTGATTAGTAGTAAGGATTGAAGTTTGAAGTTTGATTATAGAGTTTTAAATTATGTTAGTTTGTATGTCTCATGGATTTCAATATTAAAGTTAATTTATTGTGTTGTGTGAATTTGTTTGTGTATAAGTAGCTAATCTTCATATTAAATTAATAAATGATATGATCGGAAATATAATATAAGGCAAATCGAGGTCGAAAATGATTGACGAAATTCAAAAATCGAAATTTTTAGGACCTCGCCGACGGCGAGAAAATCCCGCCGACAACGAGATCGATCTCGCCGACAGCGAAGAATTCTCGCCGACGGCGGATTTTTCCCGAAACTTTTGCCTTATGGAATTAATTAGCTCGCTGACGGCGAGAAAAATCTCGCTGACAGCGAGAACGCAAAAAGACCTATATTTGACTGGTCAAAAACACTATTCATCATCCCCAACCTCTCATTTTCGCAAAATCGACCTAGGGCTTGAGAGATCTTGGATTTAGAGGCGATTCCATCACTCAAAAACACCGGATTTCATCTTCTCTTGGTAAGTGCTTCACTCCTATGCAAAAATTTTTTATTTTCACCATGTATTTTCACCACATTGCAAATTTTGGGAAAAATCAAAATATGGAAGAAATATTCGGTGGAAATCCATGGAATTTAATTTAAATTTCTTATAAATGTTGTAGGAAGCCTTCTTAGGATTATTTTTAAGTTTAGTGAAAATTTTCATGATTTTCACAGATCGATCGTATGGCTCCACGACAAAAACGTCGAGTAGAATTCGACGAAGACCGATTCATCAATGCACGAGCACGTACTAAATATTTTGAAAATATTCAAGGAAGAAAGTGCATTGCAGACGGGTTTTCAAAAATCCGGGAGGAGAAGTAGAGCGGATTATTAAGGAACGAGGTCGGGAGAATTTCGTTACGTTCAATATAGAGCAATGCGTGGAAGTGGTTAAAGAATTTTATGCCAATTTAACTGCCGCTGAAGATGCACTAGTAAAGGTACGAGGTTTTTTTGTAGAATTCAATGCTGCAAGAATAAACGCGTTCTATGAATTTCATGACTCGCCCTTTAGCGAGTATGAAACTTTTGGAACGATGGAAGGACCACTGGAGGAAGTCATTAACTTTCTCACTGATAGGACCGGAGTTTGGAAAATTAAGCAGCAGGAAAGAGTGAATTTTCCTCTTTCTAAATTAAATGCGCTCCAAAGCCTCGGCATTACTTTATTTGTTCTACTCGTTACCCACCTATCACCACAGCGAGGTAACACGAGATGAAGCAACTCTAAATTTCGTATTCGTAATAATAAGCATCAACATCGGGAGAATTATTTATCGAAACATCCTCGCCACCTCGAAATGAGAGTGGAGCCGGACTGGGACACCTCTGATTAATTTTTTCACTCCGCCAACTCTCCCGAGTCGAGGCTGTAGATAATGAAGAATGGGTAGAACCAATGAAACCACTCACAGCTGCTAATATTAAGAAGTATGTATCTCATGAAGGGTGGAGAGCAGGAGTAAGAAGTTATTTCACTCAGCCAAGTAGAGATATACCCTCTACTAGCCATGAACCTCCTGAGCCTACCACCCCTACCCTACAAGATCCGAAGAATGAATCGACACTCGCATGACGAAGTTTTGAGCAGTCTGGAGATACAATGGGGAGAAGATTCGATCATTTTGATCAAAGAATCGATAATCTGGAGAGGAGACATGATTATGATAACGAATATCTCCAACGACATTCGTAATACGAGATTGCATACTATGAAGCCGAACGTCGTTATAGGAGTGGTGATTTAGATGTTGTCTTTCCCGAGTGCCCCCGATATTCACAAGCATCGACTGCTTCGGTCTTCTCACCTATGATCGTGGAGGAGATGATATAGCTCGGACTTCGATGTCAAGAATAGGACTTTATTTGTTTTATTTGTTTGATGTTAAGTTATTTTAAAGACTTTATATATTTGTAATATTCAAGACTTTATGTTTTCGAGACATCGGATGTTTGTTGGATTATTTGCTCGAATTGTTGTAGTAGTTTAATTTTTGTTTTTTGTATTAGTTAATTACATTTGTTTTTATGTTAAATAGGATGTTAGTTTTCTTTAGTATGTTTTTATTTTATTCTCGTATTGTTTTAAATTGCAAAATCGTTAATCCGTTAGTTAAAATGTTTTTAATATGTTAGTAATTCATATGTATAGTGTAGAGTTAATTTTAATTATTATAGTTAATACTTATCTTAGATTTTATCCCCGCATTTTCTTTAAATTGTTATATATATATGGAGAATACTAACAAGATGAGTTCAATGAAAAATGAAAAAGCTCGCAAAAATTTCAAAGAAAAAGAAATACATAAACTTCAAACGTATGATTTATTTACTTTCCCTTTTTCATTATTTAGAATAGATATAAAAATTTAAGTTTGGGGGGAGTAAAGTACAAATTTAGTTATTAACTTGTTCTCAATTTCTATTTTCAAATTATTATAAAATGATTTTTATAACAAATTTTTCAATTTAATTAATATGAATTATTTTATTGAATTATTATAAAAGGTTAAATGAATTATTTCTAGTGCTTTAATTAATTAAATAGAATAAAATATTTGGTTAAAGTGAATAAGAATATAAGTAAACTATTTTTAAGTAAGGAAAACTATATTCTAAAATTAAAATTCTTAAGTATTCAAGTGAAAAGAAAAGATTGAAAATCAATAAAGTTAAAACTATGAAGTATATATAAGCGAAGAAATATTCCTAAGTTTCAAATTTAGGAAGATGAAAATGAAGTTCAAAATTATTAACAGTCTCCAGTATACAAGTAATCCTCAAAAGAAAAAGAAAAAAAAAGAAAAAGAAAAGAAAATGAGGAGATGCCTTATCAAAAATCGGCTTCATTCGAATTAACCTAAAGGGAAAAACTTAGATATTTCCAAACTTATGTTTATGGATTAGAATTTTACCTAATAGTGTTTTCTTGAATTTCTTATCATATGAATATCTTAAGTAGTTATTCTTTTAAATATAGTTATTCCCGAAATGAATAGTAAGCTAGTAAATCTTAGATTCGATAACTAAATAATTTATTTCTATAAAATTAATTAAATTACATGAATTATTTTTATTTAACTTTATTATGATATTAATTAATCTAATTCATGGTTTATTTGAATTGAAAAATTTTACTATAGAAATCATTATTTTTATGTAGTATTAAAATTACTTCGAGGACAAGTAATAAGTAAGTTTGGGGGATTTTGATCGCCGAAAAATTTATTAAGAAATTCATACCTATTTTTGATGAAATCGCACTTTAAAGAAGGGTATTTTCTTTATTTTGTTGCAGAATGAATAATTTAGGTGATAAAAGCAAAAATCATAAAAAGGAGCGAATTTGGAGCAAAATCATGCAATTTAGGCTCGAGTCGCCGACGGCGAGATCGAGCTCGCCGACGGCGAGGTTACAAGAAGAAAATTCTGAAGAATTTATAACCGTCTCGCCGACAAGCCGAGCCCGAGCCCGCCGACAGCCGAGCTAGAGCGGCTCGAAGATCTTCGAAGCCTCGCCGACAGACGAGGTAGCTTGCGTCGCCGACGGCGAGGTAGTTCAAATGGCACGTATACATCGAACCCGGACACTTTTGAAGAGATGCTTACACACCTCTTGGACCTTTGCTTACCTCTATATATAGAGGCCGAAATTCAGCTCTCGTGTGTTAATTTTCGTGCGTAGTGTGTCTTTAGTGAGTCTTTAGTAAGTTTAGTGAGTAATTAGTGAGTCGTGCTGTACTGGAAGGAAGAGTCAAAGGAAC
This sequence comes from Papilionanthe hookeriana x Papilionanthe teres, assembly GCA_022702705.1. Taxonomy (NCBI): domain Eukaryota; kingdom Viridiplantae; phylum Streptophyta; class Magnoliopsida; order Asparagales; family Orchidaceae; genus Papilionanthe; species Papilionanthe hookeriana x Papilionanthe teres. Next base: position 87,272,623 of record CM040424.1, read on the forward strand.
TACGAGGAGTCTGTTTGGGGATAAATCGAGATAAGTATTTGTATTTATTGTTTTTTTAACTTTAAATAAAATCCATGCTTAGTTTAGTTCCCATGCATTCCGAGTAGCTTATTAGTCTTTCTCCTCGTTTATGAAATTAAGTGACTTGATGAAATTAAAATAGAGATACTTATATATATTAATAAATTGTGATAATTTTTACTTAAAACTTAATTTACTTTCAAACTGGCCATTCGATTTGTTAAAATATGTTGATTATCAACTATAGTAAAAATTACATCCGATATTCGTGAATTCAAAAGCCTTGGAAGGAGGGTGCAAATAAACAGGAAATAATATCATCGGGCGTAGAATCGAGCATTTTAGTGTGACGTGACTAAAATATTCAATTCGGTCCTATTGTTCGAGAGCCGAAGTGTAGATGTTAGCCCTCAGTGCAGGGAACGTGGGAGCTCAAGTGGGAGCCGTATCCTCCCGACTTATGCCGCGATTCGCAATCAAACATAGGATTAGTCAATATTCTTTACACCTTGACTAAAGGGTAAAGAATAAGGAATGCTCCTATTTGTCACAATACCTTAAAATTATCTATTTAAATTCATTAATCACTTAAATTTCTAAACAAGGGGAAAGATACTTTTTCCGAATAAGTTAAGACTTATTTAGCAATTAGTTTAATTTCCTGCACTTTCAATACGTATTAATTTTCTACTTAGTTAAGTTACCTAATTAAAATACTTAGTTTACTTTATTGCGCTCAAATTTAGAATTCCAAATTTTCGTATACTATTTTAAAAATTATTATTATTATTTTAAATTAGTTGTTATTTAATTTTCTCTTTCCCCGTGGGATCGATAACCAGGACTCCACTAGAGCCCTCGTATTACTCGATACGATACGTATACTTGCGTAGCATCCACAACATAAACAATTACAATTCTATACATATAAATAGCGGGGTCAAGTTTTTGGCGTCGTTGCAATTAAATTAAAAATATCATAATAAAAAAATTGTGGGTCACCTCATAACCCTTTTGGCTGCTTTCCAATGATCCATTCTTGGGTTACTTAAGTATCTGCCTAAAACTCCAACAATGTACGCAATATCTGGTCACGTACAAACTTGAGCATACATAAGACTCCCTATTGCTGAAGCATAGAGAATCTTTTGCATTTCCCGAATCTCAAGGTTTCCTTTGGGCACTCGATTGAGGCCGAACATGTCTCCTTTAGCGACAAGGGTGTCAATTGGTCTATAATTCTGCATGTCATATCTTTTAAGCACTTTATCAATATAGCCTCTTTGTGATAATCCAAGAATACACTGAGAACGATCTCGGTGAATTTGAATTCCTAAAACAAATGAGGCATCACCAAGATCTTTCATCTCAAAATTATTTGATAGAAATCTTTTGGTTTCTCGCAACATGTCTATATCATTTGTGGCAAAGCGGTATGTCATCCACATACAAAATCGGAAAAATATGCTTTATCCCACCGAATTTATGATACACACAATCATCAATCGCATTCATTTCAAAACCAAATGATAGAATCACTTGATGAAATTTCGTGATACCATTGACGGGAAGCTTGTTTGAGCCCATAAATGGATTTCGTCAGCTTCGCAAACCATATTCTTTTGGTCTCCTATTACAAAGTTTTCCGGTTGCACCATATATATCGTTTCATCAATATCTCCATTGAGAAATGCGGTCTTGACATCCATTTGATGTAGCTCCATATCATAATGAGCAATAAGTGCCATGATTACTCTAAAAGAGTCCTTTGTTGAAACTGGAGAAAAGGTCTATTTATAGTCAATCCCTTCCTTTTGAGTAAAGCCTTTAGCTACAAGACAAGTTTTATGTCTTTCTACATTGCCTTTTGAATCCCTTTTAGTTTTAAAAATCCATTTACAACCAATGGGTTTCTTTCCTTCTGGCAATGGAACAAGTTCCCAAACTTTATTGTCTTACATAGATTTATACTCCTCATTCATTGCTTTGATTCATTTTTCTGAATTGGAACTTTGCATAGCTTGATGAAAGTTGATAGGATCATCTTCCATCATATTAATATTTTCCTCATGTTCCTGAAGAAATACAATATAATCATCTGAAATAGCATTTCTTCTTTCCCTAGTGGATCGTCGCAAAAGCACTTGCTCTTGAACTTGTTCTTGAGGTTGTTGAATTTGTTCCTCAAGGGGTTCTTGATTTGCAACTTGATCAATGTCAGGAGTAAGATCCTGATCATTATCAAAAGCAATTACAGGAATAGGAACCAATTCCTCTTCAACAAGAGTAGTATGGTCTGATTCCTCCTCAAAGACAAAGTCTCTAACCTCTGATTTCTCTCCCCAAATTCAATATCCTCAAAGAACACTTCAGCTTCCGTCTCAAAATTATCTTTAATTTGGGATCATAAAACTTGAAACCCCTAGATCGCTCCGAATAACCAACAAAGTAGCTGCTTACTGTTTTAGGGTCTAACTTTTTCTCAAGTGGCTTGTAAGGCCTTGCATCAGCTGGGCAACCCCAAACATGAAAATGCTTTAAACTGGGTTTTCGCCCTGTCCAAGCTCATAAGGTGTAATTGCAGCTGCTTTAGTTGGTACTCTATTTAGAATGTAAGTGTCGTCGTCTTGAGTGCTTCTCCCGAGTGAATTTGGTAAGGTAGAATGATTGATCATACTTCTTACCATGTCTTTAAGAGTGCGATTTCGTCTTTCGACTACACCATTCATGCTAGGTGAACCTCGGCATAGTGTATTGTGGGATAATTCCACACTCCTCTAGGAATTTAGCAAATGGTCCCGGACGTTGTTCACTTCGAACCGTCATATCTACCGTAGTATTCACCACCACGATCAAATTTGACTTTCTTTATTCTTTTGCTTAGTTGGTTTTCAACTTCGACCTTATAAGATTTGAACACGTCCAATACTTAGGACTTCTCATTAATAAGAAATAGGTATGCATATCTCGAATAATCATCTATGAATGATACAAAATATCGTTGACCATTCCAAGAAGTCGTAGAAAATGGTCCACGAAACATCCGTATGTATCAATTCTAAGACTTATGTAGCTCTATATGCACCTAATTTCTTCCTTTTAGTCCGTTTTCCCTTAATGCATTCAATACGGACATCAAAGTACGTCAAAATCAATGGAATTTAGAATTCCATCTGACACAAGTCTTTCAACTCTATTTCAGAGATGTGACTAAACGCTTGTGTCATAATGCTCACGAATTTTCATTATTAATTTTTCGCTTAGTACTCGTGATTCCACATTCGTAGTTTCATTATAAGAAGCAACGATATCAAGCAAATAAAGATTGTCATATACCACAAGAGAACCGGTTCCAACAATATTGGAATTAATAGATAAAGTTGAAACAAGTCATTTTGAAATGAACAACAATAACCTAATTTGTCCAGACAACAAACATAAACCAAATTTCGTCTAAATGACGGTACAACAAAAGTATCTATCAAATACAAATAGTAACCAGTACATAATAACAATCTAAAATGCCAAATTGCTTCCACTTCTACCGATTTTCCATCTCCCACATAAATGCATCTTTCAACAGATCATTTGGTTTTCGTTAGCTCGAGTAACCACGTATGAAACACTTATGTTAAGTAGTAGCATCGAGTCCAACCACCAAGTGTTTCTAGGTATTGAAGCCAAATTTACCTCGGAACGGACCAAAGTTAGAAATGTACCTTTCTTTACACGCGAAGCATGATATTTAAGCACATTCCTTCTTCCAGATGTCCTTCTTTGTTGCAAAAGAAACAACCGATGTTTTCTCGAATTTTGAGCTTTATTTTGTTTCTTTTGAGAAGGACCCTTACTCTTAGCGACTTCATTCTTTCTTTTAGAGCCCCTTTCCTTAGAGGTGTTTACCGGATGAGCACTTATCGGTCTTTCCTCGCTTCAACTTTTCTTCCTCTTGCACACAATGAGAAATAAGCTCATTAAGAGTCTATTTCTCCTTTTGCATATTATAGCTGACCAGAAATTGACCAAACTGTGAAGGAAGAGAAATAAGAACTAAATGCACGAGTAAGTCATTCGTCAACTCGAGATTTAGTTTTTTTAATTTTGAAGCAATATTAGACATCTCCATGATGTACTCCCTTATATTTTCCTTGCCTCTGAACTTCATTGAAATCAGTTTCTTTAAAAGAATACCAGCTTTAGCCTTATCGCTCTTTTGCAAAGCTTTTCTCAATTTCAGCAAGGAAAATTGCAGCATCAGTGATCTCACTAGACACCGCACCTCTAAAGGCCTCAGGTATGCCGCGCTTTATGATCATTAGACTCAAGAGATTAGAACGGTCCCACTTCTCAAAGATCCTCCTATCCTCGGAGGAACTTGCATCCGTAAGAAGAGCGGGCTTATCTATTCTTAATGCTAGATCTAAATCCATGCAGCCAAGAACAATGAGAATGTTCTCTTTCCAATCCTTAAAACTATCACCCTTAAGGATTGGAACCGAATTGAGATTAGCAGATACATTAGCAACAACTGAAAAATAAACAAAAGATTTAATTAATAAAATGTTTAAATTCAATTAATGGTAAATCTCATCTCAAGATACCTAATGCAACATTAATATCAAGTCTTTGGACAGTAACATTAACTGCTAGTGGTAATCTTGTTGTAATGATCAAACATTAACAATAACATATATCAAGTAATAAATCTATCTTTGGATCGATTTATTACTCATATATTATTCCTTATAATTGTTACATGTTTATCATCACAAGTGTGTATGCATTTCGCTAAGTATTAATTTTCCTTTGGACCAATTAATACTCGCATGAACCTACATACACACAACATCCATCATTCGTCCGAACTATCTACACATGAGAGGTCACTTTGGCAACATCATGCTTGATAAAGCTCATTAAAAATGATGGACAATTTTAAAGTACCATTTATTCGAATTTAATTCAAACATTAATTTAATTTTACAAAATCTTAATTTTATAAATAATGGACTAAATTTTAAAACCTTAAAGTCCATAATTTACAAAAAAATTGATTGATTTTATAAAATGAATCAATCCATAATTTAATTAATTTAATTTACTCATTTTAAAATGAGTAACTTAATTAACTTATTTATTTAATCTACTCATTAAATTAAATGACTCATTTTATTTTCCAAATTAAAATGAGTTAATTAATTAATTAATTAATGAGTAAATTAAAATTTAAATTAAACAAAATAAAATAAAATCAAGAAAATCAATTTAAAACTAAACAAAATAAAATAAAATCAATTTTATTTTATTTTATTTTTCTGAATTTTTTTTTCCGCGAACCGGGTCCGCGAGCCGGGTCGCGTGAACCGGCTTCTGTGGACTCGGTCCACGGAATGGTCCGTGGACACGGTCCACGGACCGGCTTCGTGGACCGTGCTCGGCCGGACTGCTCGCGAACCATCCGCACGTTCGCGGATCGCGAACGGCAGTTCGTGAAACTGCTGTTTAGCGAAACAGCAGGCGCCGCCCAGCGCCGGCTCCGGCGGCACCTCCCTCCGGCGCCGATTTCGGCGCCATTTCCGGCGGCTCCCTTTCGCCTCTCGTTTCAATTTTCGCCGGATTTTGCCGCCGTCGGAAGACGCGCCACCGCACCCACCGACGTCGCAGTCCCGCTCGTGGCATTCCTTTCTCCGTAGTCCCGCCGCCGCAACCTTTTGCGGGCGAATCCTTCGCGGGTAAAGGCGAACGAAAGGGATAAAAAACACGAAAGAGGAGGGGAATCTCAACAAGAACATGAACGGAAGGCTCTGATACCAATTGTTAGAAACTTTAATCCGTAAAACTTTAATTTCCGTTCACATTTTTGTTGGAGAAAAACAACAAAACTTAAATCTTTATTCTTTCATCTTAAGGCGGAAGCGTACCTGAATCCATTTGATCGATTGTAAGCAATGATCTTCCAATCTGCAATTTATCCGGAGTTTTCCTTAGTTTTGTTGATGGGAACAAGAGAATTTAGAGAGTGCGAGATCGGTGACCATTACCCTCGTATTTATTAGTAACCAACTGGTGGTTACAAAGCGATTGCTTAATTCCAATTCTGTCCCTCATTAAATTGGAATTTGCTCTTATGGCATCCACACTTATAATTTCATGACAAATGTGCCTAAAGTCATAAACTTTATTAATTAATTAGACCACAATAATTTTGACTTGTTAAATAATGACCCAACACATTTATTAATTACATTGTAGTCCCATAATTAATCCAACAAGTAGAAGTGAATGAAGTGCACAATTACTTTGTAATAAGAACTTGTACAAATCTTGATTCCGAAAAAAAAAAGAAGAGCGACTTGAAGCACTGGAGATCATCACTATTTATAGGGTTCGAGATTATATCTCCCTGGTTGGTTTATAGAAAAAGAATACTAAATGATTTTAGTACAGTATGATGTCTGTCCACTCAGTATATTGGTGACATACTGGTTTGATGTGTTGATGAATGGTCCATCATTAGACATAGTCGCATGTGTGCTTCTTCTTCATTCACAGCTAGTATTCAACCATCGATACTCGATAAGAGGTATCTCATTAAACATCTCAGCAGGTCCATCAGGTAGGTCGAACCAACATGATTTGATTAATTCAGTGGGTCAATCTGACAAGTCAACCCGACAACTGATATTTGATGGTTATATTTTAAAAGAAAAGGGTAGATGACTCGGCCCACCAAGGGAAGAATAGATGATTGAGGCCTAGTAGGGCTACTAGTGCCTTCTTTAGCCCATAAGAATCATTTATTTGTATACAACATGATTCACCTTAATCAAAATTTGAATAAAATCTAATTTAACTTGTAAAATAATCCATCTAGTTCGATCCAAATTGTTGCATACCAAAAAGTTCGCGGCAATGGAGAAAATGATTAATGTTTCAACGTCGTATAGAATCTAACACATGTACACATATGATAAAAATAATAAAAAGCGATACCAGTAACTCTTAATTTGAAAAACTTAGAAAAGCAAAAAATCACATGGTCTAGCCCATTCAAAATGACCCACTATAAATTTATGAATACAAATATAAACCCATATCCCACAATCGGGAAAGGGCTACAAGATTTCGCTAAGTACAGTGTCCAAATACAACAGTCAGAAAGAGTTGCTAATAAGAGTTGTCGGTAAAGATGCGTGATATGCCGCACTTAAGGTGCATTGTTGGAGGGTATTGTGCTACTATGTAGGGTGCTTCATTACTCTGCAATATATGTTGTTATTCTTCATGGTGTTTTCTTATTCTATAATGTATGTTGTTACTCCATAAGGTAGTTCGTAGCAATGTACATCGTTACTCCACAGAGTCAACTACTGGAGAAAAACAAAGGGCAACCAACAATGGTCTACGATAGCAGACATGCGGTAGTCGATGGTGATCAACAACTACAGAAACAGGAAGTGATCATTGAGTCTTCAGTCAAGACCAAATATGGAAATTGGCTCATTCTCCTCATCTTCGAGGTCCAAATCTCTTTTTTTTTTTTTTTTTGCTTTTATGAAGTGAGCGGGGCTCTATTTATAGATTTAGGAGCGAAATCCTTCATAAATACTCCATGAATTTGGAATATCTCTATCAGATCACCCATAGTGATTCCCTTGATTAGTTGATATGTTATGGATATTTAAGTGCCTTGATGACATCAAAATTAAGTGCTCTTGGTCTCATTGTATTTGTATCATCGAGACGCTTGATTTGACTATGACTTTATCAAATTTAGATTCCATTTGACGTTCAAATTAATCACCCAAAGTCATAAAAAATATTATAGTGGTTTGATTTGAGCTTGATTTAATTATAATTGGATCAATTTTGATATCATTGAGTTCGTCTGATGAACTTGGTCAGTTAACTATGAATTTACTGAGATCGAAGCTCTAAATAATTTTTAGTTTGAATCAGAATATCTCTCATCGTATAAAATATCTAAAGATTCATACCGAATATCTCAACATTTGTGTGAATGATGAAATTATTAATGAAGCATCACAAATAAAATGTAAAAAAAAAAAAATCAGACATAAAACTACTCATTACATATCCCTACGACTGAAAGAATCATCAAGTGATCATATCTCAACTTACATCTAACGTTAAAATCTTGAATTACTAATATATTCTCACTCACTAGACTGCTCTTTATTTTTATATTTATTTTATAATAATTGAATGATCACAGAACCGCCAAAAAATGCAGTCTGACAGGCTGCAATCCCCATTCCTTGTCAGTCACTCAAACTGTTTGATAAGAAATGGATAACAATTAAAATAAAATAAGGAAAAAGCCAATAGGGGCAGCTAAATCGAGGAACCAAACTCCCAACACCCTTTTCTGATTGGTGCCTCACCAAATATTGCCGCACCGAAACAATCCAATGAGCAAGAATAGGAAGACCTCTTGTAACGGTCATTTTAAAAGTTATGGCTGAAGATAGCGAACGCACGCACCTTTTTTTGACTTAGATTTTTTTTTTTTTTTTTTTTTTTTTTTTGAATAATTATTCCTTATTAATTGTACATATAATTTTATATTTTACACTACTGGTAAGAATGACTCATATATCACATGAAAGACAGATCTTTGGAGCGGAATAGAACAAATCATCAAAACGACAACACTTGTCTAATCATGAGAGTTTTATTAAGTGAGTTGGGAGTACGAGGGCAATGCCTACGCGAGACGGTACAAGATTAATTTTGTAATTACATATTGTATACTAGGATTATATATATATATATATATATATATATATATATATATATATATATATATATATATATATATAAAAAATAAAAATAAAATAAAATAAAATAATAAATAATATATTCATTTATTTTTTTATTTTATTTTTTTTATTTTTTTGTTATTTATTTATTATTTATTTTTTTATTATTTATTATTTTATTTTATTTTATTTTTATTTTTATTTTATATATATATATATATATATATATATATATATATATATATATATATATATATATATATATATATATATGCTATATTTGTAATCCTTTTCAAGAAATCAGAAAGCCGCCGCTCTTGCTTCTTGAGGACGTACGCAAATTACCGAACTTCGTCAAATCTCTGTATTTGTTCTTGATTCTTGTGTTTCCTTCGCCTAATTTCTCAACAATTAGGTTATTTGAATTTATATTCTGACAAATTGTAAGTTCATCATTTGATTTGATGTGATTATTAGTCAATCTAAATTTTTAACTTTACAAAAAAAAGACTCTTCTACATCTTTCAAAATCGATGATCATATTTTCATAATTTTTTTAGAGAAACTAAAATTATACATATTTAATACATATTTCATCATCCATTACAACAACCCGAAACATTGATAATTACAAATTAACCACCTAGTTGATTTTTTTGTGTGCTACCGAACAGATGCATTTACGCGTGCCACGATCAAACTATTATAAAATTTCATAAAAGATGAAATATATGGGTCGGGATTTTAACATAAATTTTGATAATTGAGTGAGAATTTTAAAAAATAGATGAAAGAGAATGATTGATTTACAAATTTCAAATGATCTGTATGTAATTCCCGCCCTATTATTTAATATCCAAATGCTTAACGGAACTTCCCCTTTTTCCACCGTACTTAAAGAAACATGCAATGGAGTTGACATCAAAGACAACGTTCAAATTTCAACAAACCAGTTGTAATGGTTGTTCCAAAGACGACATATAGATCTTAAAAGTCCAATAACAGAATCAACTGCGGTGGAGTTGACCTGCAGTTCCACGCTCAATTTTCTAGAAGTGGGACTAATTCAATCAGCTGATCCATCGCACTGCAGTTGACCAGCAAATTAAACAACATTCAATTTTCAACGGGTTGAAAATACGAGTCAATTTTTTTTAAAATTAATTGAGATTAATTGAGAAGTCGCAGCTACAGTACTTTATTTATTTATTTAGTTATTTTTTATTTTAGGATAAGCTAATATACACATAGATTACTGTTTTCTATACCTTATCATCATTTCTTATGGGCGGTTGTGAGCTGATTAAAATGCCATTTTGAGGGCCAAAATCCAACATGCCAAATGCAATAATACATACAAATTGTCAATGTTAGATGTTGTTACAAATTATTATAATGTGTTGTGAGTGTGTTTGGGACAGCTTTTTTTATTGCTTTATATTTCTGACTGCTGCCCCACTTCTCTTTGGCTATCATTTGCCTGCCATTTTTAAAAAAAATGGAACAAAAGTCTAAACTATCAAAAAGTGACCATTTTAGTCCTGAAATTTTAAGTTATTGTACTTTCGTTCTAGACAATTAAAAATTGAATAAAATTAATCATAAATCATTTTTTTTTATTTAACTGTGTTGCTTTATCAATTGAGGGTAAATTGATCAAATCTTCAATATTGCTTTGTCACTTCACGACCCTAAACCTTCACTTCTCCGTCTTTTCCATATGTAGATGAGTCTCGCGACTTTGGTTGCTTCATCACTATTGTGGATCTTAACTTCTTTGTTGGTTCGACTGCTACTTGGATTCAAAATTCAATGCAACCCCGCCCCCACCACCCTACCCCCCACATGCCAATTTTTTTGGTTATAATCGATTTAAGGCAAAAGTAGAGGAGAAACATGATTTCAAGTTTTATAAGATTTAGCGCTTTTTAGTAGCATGATTTGAGCAGGATTTAAGTCAGATTTAGCCTAAATCATACCAGACATAAGAAATGACAACTTTAAATCGTGGAGAATCCTAAATCCTATTTCTCATGTGTTTTGCCTTAAATCCCAGATTTAGTAAAACCTGTTGGAAGGCGATTAAATTTTACTTGTATCTAAATAACCTCATAAAGTTGTAGCTTTTTAAAAAAAAATTGGTAAGATCTAACTTCTTATTAAACCCTACCAGCATCTCACTTCTAAACAACCTCATTTCATGCAAGTAGTGGGAGTAAGACTAGTGCATCAACATTCTTTTGTGTAACCAAGTAGGTGCAATTTTAGGGCATCAATGCTCGTAATTTATTTCAATATGTGAGTGAGATGTAGCAGTCAACTAAGAAAATGAATAACATATGAGGCGACAGTAATGATGGTTCATCGAGGCCAAGCACATGTATGAGTAATTTCATCATTTTGTTTAATTTGATTTGTGTATACCATGGGGGTTAAGACCATTTGTTGCTATATGAAAATCACAAAAAATAATACGAAGGAAAAAAAATCCATACACTATTAACGTGAATGTCTTAATAGGGTAAGTTTATTTGCTGTAAATTTTTTTTCATATTGTGTTAATCATTTTTTTAATTATGTTGCATAGTTATATTTATTATTTTTTAATAGAGCATATTAGAATAATGGCGAGAAAATACCACTAGAAAAGGTTAGATTATATGAAGTTGTTTTTGAATGATTTAATGATACAAACTTTTCTTTGGTAGTTTTATTAAAATGACTTTTATTGAACTACAAATTGTCAAGGACAATGATAAAAGTATAGAGTTAAATGAGATGAATAATTCTTATGATGATGATGATAAGAACTATAAGTATAATACTGTGAAAAATTTATAGACACCAATTATGATATTCATAAAAATAATGAGTTAATTGAATGCAATGTCGATCATTCCATTGAATTCACAAGTAAGAAGAAGATCAGATATTGAATTAAAAGTTCTAATGAAATTTAGAAAGCAATTGTTATGAGACTGAATCTCTGAGTTTCAACGATGAAGCTAGTATTCATTACAACGATGAAGATGACAATACTATGTAGCCAGTTTTCATTCCCATGATAAAGTTCCAAAGATATGATCTTGAAGTGGAAATTTTATTTATTAGTTAGGATAAATTTAAAGATGCGCAAAACTAGTCAATTGGTAGCAGAAAAACAATTATGTTTTCAAAAATTGATAAATATAAATAAAGGTGCAAAGCTATTTGTAGGTAGCATAGTTGTCCATTTCATTTATATATTTCAAAGCATGAAGAAAGTCATTCAAGACAGATAAGATTACTTCAGGACCACACAAGTTCATGGAAGTATTATAATAAAAATTTAACCTCCACAATTATAATAAATAATTATGAATAAAATAAGGATGAATTTGTAGTGTTGGGCTAAATTTTTAGAAGAGAAATAATATATGAATTAAATCATATGTTTTAAGGTCACAAGCTTGGAAGACTATCGAAAGTACAAGTGAGTTGATACATATGTAGGAGGATAACTGTTTTTTAAATGTAAGATTATTGCTTGGAAATTGTAAAAATAAATCTAAGAACAACTATATATGTAAAAACAACACATGACACACATTTGGAGTGTTATATTGAGATTTGTCAGGATTTATGCATGCTTTGGAACATATGGAAATGATTTCTTCAAAGATTGCAATCTAATAATTGAGGTTGATGGCTCCTTTTGAAGGGACCACACAAAAAAAAAACTATTAATTTTATTTAATTTGTTAGATAATAAGAAAAATATTTCTATTGCATAGTTGTTATTGAAAGTGAAATCATAAATAGTTGGGAGTGATTCTTGGAGTTGTTTCATAAAGATTTATAGATTTTTAATATTTAGTACATGTTTACATTTATCTTAGATAAAGAATAGGGAAGCTTGCTTTTGAGAATGTTTTACCTAATGCAATAAATAAATTTTAAGTGCGTCATTTACATTGTAAGTTTAATTTGTATGTATTCAAGGGAGTTGCTCTAAAGAATATCTCATGGGCAACAACTAAGAGTATTACAATAAATTAATTCATTTTGACATGAATAAGTGGCTAATTAGATGATAACGGTAATCAGTGGTTAGCTGAAAAACAACTAAGAAAGTGGTCTCGATCACAATTTAAGCATCTTCAAATAAGATAAGTTACTTAATAATATGGATGAATGCTTCAACTTTATAATAATTGAGGGCAAGAGAGTTACCTATTATAATTATATTTAAAAATATTATAATCTTAGTGATGATGAGGATGCAAGAAAAAAGAGAGAGTTCAATGAAGCAGAATGATTAGTTTAGTCCAAAGAATGGAGAAGCATTTCAAAAAGTACTTGAATCTGGGAAATGTATTAGTGTGAAGGCAGATGATGACAACTATCAGATCACAAAAATTCAATCACAACAATGCAATGGTCACAATACAACATGAACTTAAATGATATATCTTACAGTTATAGATGATGGGAATTAATTGGCTTATCTTGTCTTCATGCTTGTGTTGTAATCAATATTGATGAACTTGACTGTGAAGTTTCTTTTTTATATATTTACTAGATTGTTGATAGTCATAAAAGAACATATGATAAAGTGAAAAGTACTATATCACAAAAACTCAACTTGTTTAAAGACTCTAAGAGAAAAATCCTACAAGATCTATTTTATGTTGATGAATAAAATGATCAGAGTAAATTAGAAAATATAATGGCTTTACAAATTGGGTTTATTTGTAACAAATTAATACTCAAATATTTATTTAATTAATTTTTTTTTTTGTGTATGTTCAATTATCATCAATATTGGATTTATTCATACAAGGTTCGGTTAAAAGACTATTAGTAAACTAATGAATAAAATTTTATAGCAAATTATGAAATTTACTTTATCTTGTACTAATATGATTATTTGTTTGTTAGTATTTCTACATTTCTAAAGAAAGAATGTTGAATGGATGACGTTTGGAGGATATCAAGGTTATCGTGTTTATAGTTTTGGAATTTTTTGTATAAGTTTTGTTTTATATATTTTGAATGACACTATAAATAAATATATTTGTTTAATGAGATTTTGGAGTTTTATAGTTCCACACTCAATGAAAATATTGTTTTTTATTTGGTAATGTGCATTTGATGTACTGGCGATATTGTGAACTTTTACTAGATAATTTTATTTCATGATAAGATAGATAGGTCTAATAAATATGGGACAATCCAATATCTATTGGTGACATGAATTTGAAAATTGTATTTCATGACAACTTCTCTTTTGTTGGTACAACTCATATATTCTTGATTTCTTTTGTTGGCTTATAGTGCACTTATTTCTTTTAGGCATTATCATTACAAAAATAGTAGTATTTTCCAACGGCCAAATTCTATCAGTTCTAATGAAAAGCACCGTCGCTTTTACTATTTCGACAGTCTATCAACGATTTTAAGCTCGTAGATAAAACGTTTGTCGGTAATTTTCAAATCGACGGATATTCCAATAGCATGAAATTATCGAAGTATTACCGACAATTTAATGTCGTGGTTTTTTTTGAAAAAAATTAAAGCATCAGTTTTTATCGGTTAATAGAACCGATGGTAACACCGTCAGTAATAGCGACAGCTTACACGTTGTAAAAGTGTCGCAACCATCGGTTTTTAGACGCAGATAAGCCTCTAGTTATGGATCTCTGATGCGTCAGTTTTTTTAATAGACAGTTTAGCTGTCGGAAAAGCATCGCATCTGTCATTTTGTCGTATGACACACTTAAGCCATCAATTTGGTGTAGATCAATAAGTTCATCAGCTAGCTATCGGTTTTGAAAACAGATATGTTAAAAGTAGTCACAAAACCGATGGTAAGCTGTTGAAATCTTTAGCATCAGGAAAAAAAAACAGATTCTCTCTTTCATGTTTACATTATCATATCTATTATCACAATATTTAATATATCATTCCAAGCATTTAAAGAACTTGCATATCAGTTGAAGAGTGAATTATTCAAGCAAGTAATGAAATAAAAAATAAATTTTCCTATTTGATTCCTACCTCTCGCTCATTTAAGTCAAAGTCACTGAGATTCCTCTCAAAATATGTGACATCTCCTACCTCTCACTTATTTGATTCATAAAATAACTGTTCCTATTTGGTCATTTCTATAATTGAATGTTCCTATAAGCAATTGCAGACACTAAACATTGAATTCTTAAAGACGAAATCTTTGATCTTAATCGAGAGTTTTCTAAGGTGATTTCGATTACCTAAGATATAATTAACTAGAGAGGTTTTCCTATATAAGGAATTAAGAACCCAAGTAAAGTAATTTATATATTGTATAAACGAAATGTCGGTCACATATAAGGTTTCACTGAACAAACAGATGTCATAAATTTCTTAGTTTACATGGTTGAGCTTATTAACAAGTGATATGCTTACCTCTCAGGGTGACATATTATTTGTGGTATTGTGCTCAACTATAAGCAACTGTAGACACTAAAATTTGAATTCTAACAGACGAAATCCCTGATCTTAATCAAGAGTTTTCTTATGTGATTTCGATTACCTAAGATATAATTAACTAGATAGGTTTGCCTCTATAAGGAATTAAGAACCCAAGTAAAGTAAATCCTGTCTAATCTTTATATATTGTATAAACGAAATGTCGGTCACATATAAGGTTTCACTGAACAAACAGATGTCATAAATTTCCTAGTTTACATGGTTGAGCTTATTAACAAGTGATGTGCTTACCTCTCGGGGTGACATATTATTTGTGGTATTGTGCTTAACTATAAGCAACTGCAAACACTAAACTTTAAATTCTTAAAGACGAAATCCCTGATCTTAATCGAGAGTTTTCTTAGGTAATTTTGATTACCTAAGATGTAATTAACTAGAGAGGTTTGCCTCTATAAGGAATTAAGAATCCAAGTCAAGTAAACCCTGTCTAATCTTTATATATTGTATAAACGAAATGTCGGTCACATATAAGGTTTCACTGAACAAACAGATGTCATAAATTTCTTAGTTTACATGGTTAAGCTTATTAACAAGTGATGTGCTTACCTCTCGGGGTGACATATTATTTGTGGTATTGTGCTCAACTATAAGCAACTGTGGACACTAAACTTTGAATTCTTAAAGAAGAAATCCGTGATCTTAATCGAGAGTTTTTTTAGGTGATTTCGATTACCTAAGATGTAATTAACTAGATAGGTTTGCCTCTATAAGGAATTAAGAACCCAAGTAAAGTAAACCTTGTCTAATCTTTATATATTGTATAAACAAAATGTCGGTCACATATAAGGTTTCACTGAACAAACAGATGTCATAAATTTCTTAGTTTACATGGTTGAGCTTATTAACAAGTGAAGTGCTTACCTCTAGGGGTGACATTATTTGTGGTATTGTGCTCAACTATAAGCAACTGCAGACATTAAACTTTGAATTCTTAAAAACGAAATCCCTGATCTTAATCGAGAGTTTTCTTAGGTGATTTTGATTACCTAAGATGTAATTAACTAGAGAGGTTTGCCTCTATAAGGAATTAAGAACCCAAGTAAAGTAAACCCTGTTTAATCTTTATATATTGTATAAACGAAATGTCGGTCACATATAAGGTTTCAATGAACAAACAGATGTCATAAATTTCTTAGTTTACATGGTTGAGCTTATTAACAAGTGATGTGCTTACCTCTCAGGATGACATATTATTTGTGGTATTGTGCTCAACTATTTAAACTATTAAATGAACGAGATGAATCTGGTCTCATTTTTTGAAATTAAAATACTATTTTAAAAATAAAAAAATTATATATACATTTAAATTCGAATCCCATTTTTGAAAAGTTGGTTGACAGGGTGAAGTGTGGTGAAAGGGGTTTAAGTGTAATGCATGTGTGAGTGAGTGAAGTGAGTAGCCAAGTCAGGGTTTCCTAGAGCCTCATGCTCTTATGGGAAATCTTATTTAAGCTTCACCATGTTGGTCTAAACCAACTCAACAAAGTGTTAAGGGTTTAAGACCACCCATGTGAGACTTCACAAAAGAGTTAAGAAGTGGCTAGGATTTCTAAGTGTGGTGGGTTCCATCACTAGTCCTCTAGGATAGTTAATGGGCAAAATCCTATGACTAGATCCTAAGCTCTATGAGGAAAGCTATATCTCATAAAAAATGAGGTCAACAGAGCTGTCCCCAGTTTGGGATACGATCATTCACCCTCTGCCCTTATAACCCGATGAGCTCTGAGGTACATGTATATCCCCGCTAAGTGGAATTTTGGTTATTTGGTAGTTCTGATGCCGACAAGCAGTTATACATTTGAGATGTGAGAGACTCACTCTCTGCCCTGTAGCTTAATGAGAGTTTTGAAGCATCAAAGCATTCTCATATGGAATAACCATCCTTTAAAAGCCTATTCTCCAGGTTCATGATAATATAATTGAAACTCCTTTTATCGAGAGTATTCCTAGTTATTGCATTCGATATAATTAACTAGAGGGATTTGTTCCTTTAGGAGACTCTTAACCCATAACAAAATAAAAAGTTATTTTTTGGTTCTCTAGTTATGGGTGACCTATATAGGGAATCTCTTTGTGGATATTCTATTTTGAGGTAATTCAATCTGATTTTGTTTGGACATATTCTCTCTACCCATCACACGAAGATTATCCATATATAAGCCTTTCACTTGTTTTTTTTTGTTTGTTTATTTGTTGTTGTATCTCTTTTTTATTTGATTCTTCTCCTAATACAATTCAGGAGGGAAATTTATTCAAATAATGGAATAATACGACGACATATAAATAGACAAGTTGACAACTTCGAGTCTTTAGAAAGAACCGATAAACATTCTCTTAGGGTAAATGTACAGGGAGATGTTCTATCAACTTGAGGAAACTAGGCAAAAATATTCTCCCAAGTTTGCAAAGTGTTGTAAGAATATTTGCTTCTAGCTGACATGTTGTCGGCCGTTTTAAAATTAGATTTTAGATTAAGTAGTAAGGTATATGCATTTCGAAAATAATAATATTATAATTTTTTAAAAATTAAGACAAGATACCATACATTCGATAGTTTGAATTAAATGAGCACAACACCACAAGTAATGCATCTCTCCCGAAGTGCAGACACATCACTTAAATAGTGGAGCTCGATTTTATAAACTAAAGAATCTATGGTATCCATTCAATCTGCGAAACCATTATATTGGCCAACAAGTTCCCCTATTTAATACAAAAGATTAAATAGGATTTATATTACCTAGGTTCTAAAGTTCCTTATAGAGGCAAGCCCCTATGGTTAATTACATCCTAAATGACCGAAGTCACTCAAAAAAACTCTCGATAAAGATTAGTGGTTATGGTCTCAACAATTTCAAAGTTTAAGGTTTTCACGGTCGGACATCAGAAAATATCAAATGGGAATGGATCAAATAAGAACAGTTATTTTGGAATCCAAAGGAAAGAGAGGTAGGGGATGTCATAGATCCAGAGAAGAACCCTGTTGACTTCCTAAACTATCCTATTGTTAGGCTTCAGTTTTGAAGAGAAAAATATTTAATATTTCATCCTGCCAGTTTTATTTAGGCTTACATTTGCATAATACTTATTATGCAAATAGTTAGGAAGATAGGAGGATTTGTATCGTACCGAACGATAACCTTGGAAGCCTAAGATGAGTTAAGGGTTATATTGCACGAGGTGCAAAGGCCTAAAGAGTTAAAGTGAGGATTTATGTTGTGCTAGACGAACAACCTCAAAGTCCTATGGCTTGTTGTTTATTTCTAAAAAAGTTTATTGTTGTAGAGTTGTTCGCTTCCTCGTCATGCTGCCCACAATGTATGCTTCGAGCTCCCCGTTGCAGCTGGTTAAGTTTTAGAAATGTTAAATTGTAGAGATGAGAGAAGTATCATGGTTTATAGGTTAAGTTTTCTAGTGTGTCAAGCTTAATGTCTTAAGTTTTATTGGGGGGAATTTAAGTTGATTATAGCGACACCGGTTAGAATCCCACGGTTCTCTCGTTCTAACATCATTATTTTCTTCAGATTCACTTAGTCTAGATAATTTACCAAATTCTAGTAAATAAATTCAATACTTTCATTTATATCGTGGGAGATCTCGTTAGCAGTCATAGGTTGCATCATCCGATAGATGTGGTATTAATTTAGTTCGTTTTTGTTGTTTTGTTTTGTTTGTGATTAAATTTTGAGTTGTCTTATTTTTTGTTGTTGTGACAGTAAATTTTATTTTGATTTTGCATGCAGGAAGAAGTAGTGCATTTAGTAAATAAAGCAATGTAAATTGCAATAAATAAACATAAATGCGTACCTGATAGCCTTCAAATGCATCAGCTGAAGTTTTAGCATTCCAAGCAAGTAAAAAGTAGAAATTAAAGTTCAACGATTTAAATTCAGCGAGGGAACCTATTTCATAACTTGTTGGGTCCCTAAGGTGTGTTAAGGATGATTTTCTTGATCAAAGAATAATGAAATCTGAATGTCCTTTTAAATACCCCTATAGATTGAGAAAGTGTTTGGGGCATAACCCTGAACATCATTTCAAAACTTTTGGGACCACTTTGAGTTCATTTGGTTTCATTATATTTTTCAATCAATCACTCATGTTCAATTAGGTTTTTTTAACGATGTTTTAATTCTTGCTCAGTGATTAGATGTTTTGATTATCCTTTGAGTGGGGTAACATTGATTTGGTGTTTCATTTATGAGTTATGTGAGTGAAAGTCTTTAAAGGCAAATTGAATTATTAAGGGACTTAGGCCCCGTTTGGAGCAGCTTATCAGTGTTTGAAAAAAGCGTTGGGTAAGCTTCTTCGTACCGCCCAATAATCGCTTAGCGATTTTTCTGAAGAAAGGGAGAAGTGGACAGTCCCCCGCGTTCCGCTTATACTAGCGCGTTTAGGATAGAAATCCCGCTCTCGCCCTCAACCTTCTCGATCGCAGTCGCCCTCCCTCGTTCCCAGGCCGCACGAGGAGGTTCGTTCACTCGGAGGAGGTCCGATCTCCAACCGAAGACGAAGCTCCCGCTGTTGAAGCTTGCCTCCAGACTCCACCATCGGCTTCGCAAGATCTCGGGTGGTGTCGTTCTTGTTCCCTCTCGTCGTCGTCTTGAACTCGCGCAGCTCCTCTCCCGCTTTCTCTTCGATCTCTACCCTCTATTTCTCCCCAGTTTATCAATCTTGGTCTCGAAGGACGGACGCTGCGTCAGCCGCTTGGAGTAGCTTGGAGGAGGTGCAGCTCCATAGGGATCAGCTCAATGACGAAGCGCCCTCGTCGATCGAGCTTCTGCCGATAACCAGTAAGGAGCAGATCGATCGGATCATTGGAGAGGCCCAGCAGCTTGATGCATCGTTGATCATCCTCTAGTTTTTTTGCTAGAGCCACAGTGAGTTTGATTCCTTTATTCTGATATATTGAAGTTGTGTGTTTTACAATCATAGCAACACCATTCACATTTTCTCTGGTTTTATGGAACAAAGATGAAATACATAAGATTTGGTTGTTTTTTTGTTCTGATTTTGCAATAGTGGTTACATTGCTAGTGGAAGGTCGTCATGTATGTGTCCATGGTGTTTCACAGATCCTTTTTTGTCATGTCGCTTATCTGGTTCTCTGTTTATCAAAAAAAGGGCAAAATAGTCATTTATACAGAAACAGCTGTTTTCCAAACGCTCAAACCAAACAGATAGACAACTTATCCGGATCAGCTGCTTATTAGCAGATTATCAGAATAAGCAGCTTGTTTGAATAAGCTAGATAAGCTGCATGACCCACTTTTAATATGTTTGCAATTTATGTTTATAGCAACGGCACCAAAAACTTGATCCCGCTTTAAATATAGATATATGATTTAATGTATAATGTGGATTCTACGCAAGTATACGTATCGTATCGAAGTAATACGGGCTACTAGTGGAGTCCCGGTTATCGATCCCACAAGGAGGTTTTTAACGGATTTGTTATCGTCTAAATTTAAAGGAATTACTTACTAATATAGTAAACGGAAATTCAAAGTAACTATAGCAATCAAAAGTAAACTAATGCTTGAAATAAGTTTATTTAAATAATTCAGAAAAAGTATCATTCTCCTTGTTTTTAGAAAATTAAGTGAATGATGAATTAAAATAGAATTCTTAAATTGTGTGACAAATAGGAACATTCTCTTTATTCTTTACCCTTTGGTCGAGGTCACGAAGAACATTGGTAATCACATGTTTGATTGCGGGTCTACTTGTTGGTGAGATGCGGCACCATGGAGCTTACGTTCCCCTCACCTAAGGGCTAACATCTACACTTCAGCTCTCAAACAATAGGACCGAATTGAATATTTTAGTCTTGTCACTAAAATGTCCCGATTCTACGTCCGATAGTATATTTCACTATTTATTTTTCTTGTTGTTTTGACTTCCTTTGAATATTGGATGTAATTTTTACTATAGTTGATAATTGACATATTTTAATAACTCGGTGCTTGATTGAAAGTAAATTAAGTTTTAAGTAAAAATTATCACAATTTATTTATATTAGGTGCTTATTTAATTTCATCAATCAGCATAATTTTCTATAACGAGGAGAAAGACCTTCAAGAAAACTACTCATAATGCATGGGAATAAAACAAAGCATGGATTTCATTTAAAGTTAACAACAATAAACAAAGATACTTATCTTGTTTATCTGACATACTCATGAAGTTTCACTTGGCTACTTCTAGTACGACAAAGCTTAAATAGCGCTCAAAATAAAGCCCAAAAACTCACTAATGATAACAACGGATTCAAAATAGACTCGGACTCTCTAAAATGACTGCAGAAGACTCGAGCACACCTAGACACTAGAATTTGGCCTCTATTTATAGATGTAAACGAAAGGTCTAAGGGGTGCTTAAACACCTCTTCGAAAAAGTGTCCGGAGTTAGAAATGTTGTTGACCCATCTGTGTGTGAGCGACCTCGCGTCGGCGGGGCTTCTAGAAGGTCTTGAGCCGCGCGATCTGTTGTCGGCGATGGTCCTAATTCCTTCGGAAATTCTCCTCCTAATCCTCTTGTCGGCGGCCTCGATCTCGCCGTAGGCTACTTAGTTGATTTGCATGAATTTCCTCATTTTTTATCAAAATTAGCTCCATTTTCATGCTTTTTGCTTCCATCACTTATAAATCTTCATTCTTTTGCAATAAAATAAAGAAAATACCCTTCTTTAAATTGCAATTTCATCGAAAATAGATATGAATTTCTTAATGTATTTTTCTGCGATCAAAATCCCCCGAAACTTAATTATTACTTGTCTCAAAATGTTTTAATACTAAATAAAAATAATGATTTCTATAATAGAATTTTTCAACTCGGATAATATGAATTAAATTTAAATAACATTATAAAAAAGTTAAATATAAATATTTACGAGTAATTAATTAACTTTATAGATATAAGATTATTTAGTTGTCGATTACAAGATTTCTGGGCTTTATTTATTTCGGGAATGACTATATTTAAAATATTAAATTACTTAAAGTCTTCCAGATAATAGGAAGTTCGAAAACACTATTTATTAAAATACTAATCCATAAATATAGAAGTTTAGAAATATACTTAAGTTTTACCCTTTAGGTTGAATCATTAGACGATTTTGATAAGACATGTATAGAAACACCCGCAAAGCTTTATGTTTTTCTTTTCTTTTCTTTTCTTTTTGGATTGATTTTATTCCTTCTCTTTTCTTTAGTGAGGATCCTTTGTCATCTGGATAGCCTGTTAATAATTTTGAACTTGATTTCTCTTCCTAAATTTGAAACTTAAAATATTTCTTTGCTTATATATATTTCATAGCCTTTACTTCGTTGAGTTCCAATAGCTTTCTTTTCACTTAAATGTTTAAGAATTTTTTAATTTTTAGAATATAGTTTTCCTTACTTTAAATAGTTTACTATATTCTTATTCATTTTAACCAAATATTTTATTCCATTAATTAATTGAATTACTAGAAATATTTTCTTTAACTTTATATAATTAAATAAAGTAACTTATGTTTATTGAATTGAAAAACTACTATAGAAAATCATTTAACAATAATTTTTGAAAATAGAAATTGAGAACAATTTTAATAATTAAATTGGTATTTTTACCTTCCCCCAAACTTAAAATTTTCTATCTATACTACATAGTGAAAAAGGAAAATATAAGTAAAATTCATCATACCTTTGGGCTTTAGGTATTTCTTTTATTAAAATTTGCATACTTTTCATTACTTACGGAGCCTTTTGTACTATTAGTATTCTTCCACATATAGTATTTAAAAAGAAAGTGCAGGGATGAAATTTTTAAAATAAGTATCAAACATAACAAATGAAAACAATCTGTTAACATATGATAAACATCATTTTTAAAACATATTAAAACAATCTAAACAATGTTAACATTAACTTATAAAAACTTAAACTTAACATCCTATATATATAAAAAAAAGGTGCAAGAACTAATTTAACACACATAGAAGTACAATATCATAGCATAGCTGAAATATACCAACATCAAAGTAGTCTCTAGAAAGTACGGAATAATTACATCGAAAATAATAAAGTTTCCCAAGAAATAACAACGAATCTATGCGCTGAATAAACTAAACAAGGCTCTAATCTTTTCATCAAAATCCCAAACTATATCATCTCCCTGATCTCCAGGCTGAGAAAGTGAGCGGTGATGCTAATGAATAGCGGGGGCACTCGGGAAAACCGGCTTATCTAAATCACCACTCCTATATCGACGTTCGGCCTCCATGGTATGCAATTTTGTACTACGAATGTCGCTGGAGATATTCGCGCATCATAATCGTGTCTTCTTTCCATGCCTCCGAGCCTTTGGTCTATATGCTCAAATCTTCTTTCCGTATTTTCTCCGAATAACTCGAAAACTCTTTCTACTCGAGTTAATTCATTCATCGGATCTTGAAGGGTAGGAGTGGTGTGCGAGGGGGGTTCATAACTAGTAGAGGTATATCTCTGCCAGAAGAAGGTAAATAATCCCTTGCCCCCAGAGATCTCCATCCTTCGTGGGATTCATATTTCTTTATATTAGCCTGAGTAAGGGGTTTCATGGAGTTTCGATCCGTTCCTCATCATCTCTTGCCTACTGCCCGGATAATTGGCGAGTGCATAGATAAGACCGGGATGTCCTAGTCCTCCTCCACTTTCATTTAAAGCGGTGGCTAATATATTTTTATAAATAACAATTCCCACATTAATACTCTTACGGTTACCGAATACGAGAATTCGGAAGTATACATCTCTTGTTACCTCAACATGGTGGTAGGTAGGTAATAAAGTAGAACAAATAAAATAATGCCGGGCTTTAGATGTTGCATTTTAGCATAGAAAGAGGGAAGTTTACCCGTTCCCGCTGCTTTATCTTCAGACTCCTTTCCCATCGGTGAAAGTCGATGCCTCTTCCGGTGGTCTTTCCATAGTTCCAAAAGTTTCATACTCGGCTTGGTATAGGTTTCTCGTACTTCATAATAAGCGTTTATTCTAGCAGCGTTGAAATCTACGAAAAATCCTCTAACCTTAACGATTGCATCTTCCTTTGTGTTAAATTTGCATAGAAGTCCCTTTCTTTTACTTCTACGAGTACTTTCTGTTGGTCACGAAGCAATTTTCCCATCCTCGCTCCTGAATGATTCATTCAACTTCTCCTCACGGATTCTTGAAAACTCGATCTTGAATGCATTTTCTTGCTTGTATGTTTTGAAAATATCGAGTTTGTGCTCTTGCATTAATGAATCGGGTTTTGTCATAATCTATTCGTCGCTTTTGTCGTGGAGCCATTTCTCGATCTGTGAAATTTGCAAAAATCTTAACTAAACTCCAAAATATTACTAAGAAGGCTTCCTACGACAACTAAAATTCATTTAAATCAATTTTTATGAAATTCTGATATTTTCTCCACTTTTCGAATTTTTTTCAAAATTCTCAATGTAGAAGAAATCCATGGTGAAAATCGAAAATTTTTGCATAGGAGTGAAGCTCTTGCAAGGAAGATGAAATCCGGTGTCGAAAAGTGTTGAAATCGCCTCGAATCCAAGATCTCTCGAAGCCTACTAGGTCGGTTTTCGAAAATTTGAGGAAAGGGATGATGAATAGTGTCGGTTATTTGGTGAGAATATGGAGTCTTTTCGCGATCTCCCATTTGTTAGGAGATTTTTCTCGCCGTCGGCTGGCTAATTAATTTCATAAGGCAAAAGTTTTGGGAAAAATCCGCGTCGGCGAGCTCGGTCTATTTGTCCGGCAGGTTTTCGCTGTCGGCGAGATAATTCTAGCCGTCAGCGAATCCAAAAAAATTTTAAATTTTTGAAATTCGTAAATCATTTTCAACCTCGAATTGCCCTTAATCAATCTTCGATCACGCCATTTAATAATAATGAAGATTAGATACTTATACTCATAAAAAGTCACACGAACCTGAGCAATATAACTTTATATATGAAATCCATGAAACTTACAAATTTCACACTAACAACTTAACACATACTTAACTTAAATGTTCGAATCCATAATACTCGGCCGCAATCCACACCACGACATAAATACTGAGACATAACAATTTACATAAAATCTCATCAAATCGAGATGATCAATTAAATTTCGACTCATAATAAAATCTAACTCCAAATCGACACACATATATATATATACGAATATAACATAAACATAGAAATCTTTCCTACTCTTCGATTAATACGAACTAACATCTTCTACGATATTTCCGATGTGTAGCAGTGCACAAATAAATTGTAGAAAGGCACGAAAGGGAATTGCGGTAAGATTCTTCATTAATCCATCCGCTACATCTTAGTAGATGAATAAAGCGCTCAGGATATCGAGTATGATCAAAGTGCGCCTTCATTCTTCAATCAATATGATCAAACATATCAGAGATATTGTCAACGGAATTCATCACATTTTGCAATTCTTTCTCCAGTCCTTTAATCTTCTTCAGAATGAAATTAGTCTTATTAGTAAAGGGCCTTGCTAAAGGATTGTTACGTGATGCTACTGTCGAAAATAATGGTAATCTCATCATTGTTATCAAAGTGAGAAACATATCGGTAGGATCCGGTGATTTCCATGGTAAAGTACTTTTCCCAAGCCTCATAAGAAACTTGGTAACGCTTGCATAAAGCAAATATAGTAGATGGGTGTCGAGTCGAAGTACAGCGACCATACGCAATTAATCCCGTAACGAGACTTTCTTATTATTGATCCAACATCGATAGGTAATCAATTTGAATACAGTAGTTTAAAATCTTGCATTCCTTTGAAACTTTATTTACTGTCATGGTAGGTAAAATTTTTGATGATATAAAGAAATACGAAGTGCTGAGACGGGGGTTAAGAAGTGATGCGAGAAAAGCTGACTTATACCGTCTTCTCGTAACTCCCGATCATCCGGTTCGTCGGTCGAGTATCTATAGATTTCGTTCATATTGTATCTTGAAGGCACAAAGTTGGAATAATGATAAACAGAGGTATTCTACATAAGCTTAATTCATTACCCTTGAAGGAGTAAATGTTACTGATATTATACGACGTACTGCGATTTCCATTTGTTGATCGCATGTAAATTAGAGTAAAACTCTTTAACTACGTATAACTACGGCGGATGTCGTATAACAAAATACCTCCCAATGCCGCTGTACAATCATTTCTTCGATTTTTGTAGTAGAATTCTCTACTCCTCTGTTATCAGATATCTTTCTTTAATAAGTTTCTTCGTGAAGCCTTTGTTGAAGATTGGCTAACGCCTCATTGTGAATTTTTCTTCGGTTGAAAACTTCGGTTTTGTGGTTTCTAAGAATTTGGTGGCCATTTTGGATGGAAAAGGTTGGTCTCTAGTCGTTCCCGAAGAAGAAAATGGTGTAAAATCGGATTTGGGATAATTTCTTACGAAGGAATGGCTTGAATTCGTCGAAAAGCATACGAAAAATGTTTTAAGAAACCAAATTTTCCAAGCTTGCCTCGCCGACGGCGAGAGTTCCTCGCCGTCGGCCCGACTTAGTTATAAAACTGACTGAAGTAATGGTGCACGATCTCGCTGTCGGCGGGCTCGGGCTCGGTGTCGAGCGGGTCGTAAAAATCGCCCGATCTCGCTGCAGTCCGAATATTTTCATATCTCATCAAATAGATTCAATTTTGTGATGATTCTAATAAAAAATTTGAGTAGTAAGATTTGTTTTAATAATATAAACTCACTAATTTGTAGATATTTAAAATAAAAGACTACTATGGGTTGCCTCCCCATAAAGCGCTTGGTTTAACGTCGTTAACCCGACCTAATTTAGTTAGTGTTCGGGTTATTTAAGCATTAAAACCTCTTTAAAATTTGGTCTTCTATCTTCGAAATATGGTTTTAATCTATGTCCATTTACTTTAAATCTATGTCACATTTTTTGATCTTCAATTTCTATAGTTCCATATAAAAATATTTGAGTTATGGTGAAAGGTCTAAGCATCGAGATTTCGATTTCTCGGGAAATAATTTCAATATAGTATTATAAAGCTAGCTTAGCATGCGGTTAGAAATTCTGATTAATCTTAAGATCATCTTGTGTTCTTTTCTTTATAAATCCTATCATTATCATATGATTTGTTTTCATAATTCTTCCAATTCATTTAATTGCAACAATCTCTTTTCACCGGCTTCTTTCATATTATAATTAAATTCTTTAATCGCCCCGTATGTTTTATGTTCTATTAGGCTGGTAAGTGTTAAGTTTTTATATATAAGCCTGTAGGGAGTCGTTACGTCGGAGTTTTATATGCATGATTCTGTATGCGTAATGCGATGTAGTCTTATACACCCGGTCTAATATATTAGGGTTCTGATTTTTCTAATATACGCTTAATCTCTCGATTAGAAACTTCGAGTACAATCCACGAGTTTGTGGATGATAAGCAGTTGATATCTTATGCATAATATTATATTTTTCTACTAGTTTGTGAATATATTTGTTTCTAAAATGAGTTCCTCCGTCGGTGATAATCACTCTCGGCATTCCGAATCTAGTAAAAATATTTTTCATTAAAAATTTTGTTACTTTTATACTGAGTAGAAGCTTGTGTGATCCATTTGGGGAAAGCATGTCAACTGACTATTTAATATATATGAGTTTCCAAATGAAGGAATAAAAGGTCCCATGAAATCTAATCCACGAACATAAAATTTCGACTTAATATAAAATTAAGAGGCATTTCATTTTTCCTTAATATGTTTTCTCTTTGGCATTTATCGCGGTTTTTATATATGTTATATACATCTAAATAAGTAGACGTGGGAGAATCCAGTTGTAGGGTACATATCATTTTATCGTCGAAAATGTCCTCCGAAATCGAATTAAGCGCGTTTTGGATAATTGGTTGATTTCTTCATAAGGCGCGCATCTTCTAATAATTAGATCCTTACATTGCTTATATAAGTATGGATTTCATCAGTATGTTTTAGTATCGTGAATGAATTTTTTAAATCTTGTTGTTGCAAAGTTAACATAGGTGGTAAATGTCGCTTCTGATATAATTTCTT
The DNA here is from genome assembly GCA_022702705.1 of Papilionanthe hookeriana x Papilionanthe teres. NCBI lineage: Eukaryota > Viridiplantae > Streptophyta > Magnoliopsida > Asparagales > Orchidaceae > Papilionanthe > Papilionanthe hookeriana x Papilionanthe teres. Next base: position 87,300,996 of record CM040424.1, read on the forward strand.
GTATCGGCGTAAAAGAGGTATTTTTGGTCATTAATATTATAAAGTTGTTCATCGGGAAAACTGTTTAAAATTTCATTGTACGGTATCGGATAATTCATGATTTTCTAATCTTGATAAATGATACGCAATTTGATTATCGGTTCCTTTTTTGTTAATGATCTCAAAATCAAATTTTTGCATTAATAATATCCATACGATTAATCTTGGTTTTAGAATGTTTTCTTTTGCATTAAATATTTTATAACGGAATGATCGGTATGTACGTACATTTAGTTCTTATTAGATAATCTTAAGAATTTATTAAAAGCATATACAATGCTAATAATTCTCTTTCGGTAAGCTTGTATAATTTATTTTGACGTCATTTGAGAGTTTCTGCTTGTAATATATAACTTTGAAAATGTTATCATGTCTTTGCCCGAAGCTGCTCCTACAGCATAATCGGTAGCATCACACATAAGCTCGAATGGTTTCTCCCGATTAGGTGAAACTATTATAGGTGTTGTAATTAATTTATCTTTTAATAATTCGAAAGCATTCGGGCATTGAGTTGTAAATTCAAATTTCTTGTCCTTTTAATTGGCATAGAGGTTTTATTAATTTTGAAAAATCTTTAATATAACGCACAACGAGAATCCGGCATGTCCAAAAAAACTTCTTACCCCTTTCACCGTAGTTGAGGTGGTAATTTAGGTATAACTTGAATTTTTGCGGGGGTCTCTTCCATGCCTTTTTCCAAAATTTTATACTGTCTGATACACTTTGTAACCATAAATTGACATTTCTCCCAATTAAGAACTAAATTAGTTTTCTCACATACTTCAAATACTTTTTCAAGATGATTTAAGCATGTGTCGAATGTTGTTCCAAATACGAGAGAAATCATACATAAATACTTATTCCATTGCTCCAATTAATTTACTAAATATAGACATCATACATCTTTGGAATGTTGCGGGAGCATTACATAATCCGAAAGGCATTCTTCGAGAAGCGAAAGTTCCATAAGGACTAGTAAATCAGTTTTTATCTTGATCCTCGGGAGGCAATTTGTATTTGATGATAACCGGTATATCAGTAAGGAAGCAAAAAATAGTTATGTCCGGTAATCTATCTAACATGCAGTGCAGAAATGGTAAAGGAAAGTGATCTTTTTAAATTGTTTGTGTTTAATTTTAAATTTTATAATCGATACGTATTTATCCCGATGGCGTAGCATAAGGATAAAATCTGTTATTTTCGTGCATTTTAACGGTCGCACATCCTTTTAGGTACACGGTAAATTGGGCTTACTGAAAACCTTTGTCCCAGAAATATAGTATATAATGCAATTTGTCAACCATTTTAAAATTTCTTTCTTGACTACTTCTTTCATTATTGGATTTAATCTCCTTTGTGGATGTTACTTTGGTTTATATTCATTATCTAAAATAATTACGTATGCAAATTGAAGGACTAATTCCTTTAATATGTTGCTAAGAAATTAAGCAAAAATTTTCTTATATTTTTTTAATGTATCTAAAAGTTTTTGTTCTTGAGATTCATTAATTCGGATGAAATAATAAGCTGGTAGAGTTGAAGAATTACCTAAGTAAGCATACTTTAAATGATTGAGTAACATTTTTAACTCGAGTTCGGGAAGTTTAATAATTGATGGAACTATATTTTTTCAGTATTTTTACGCTGTTATCCAAAAATTCGAATTTCTCTTGAATATAATCTAATTCTTCATTTATCTCGAGATTTTTCAATTAATTCAATATTTTCTTTTCTAATTCTTCTTCATAATATTCTTTAAAATGTTCTTTTTGTAAATGATCGAGTACTTCCATTCGAAAACACTCATCGTCTTTTTTCTAGCGCGGAGGATATTTCATTGATTTAGCAATATTAAAAGTTACTTTTGGTCATTTACTCTCATAGTTAATTCTCCTTTACGAACATCAATCATAGCTTTTCCGGTGGCTAAAAATGGTCTTCCCAAATGATAGGAATTTTTTTATCTTCTTGGCTATCTCGTATAAAATCTACGGGGAAGATAAATTTATAAAACCTTTTACTAATATGTCTTCGATAACTCCCTTAGGATATATGTGAACGATCAATTGCTTGAAGAGTTATTTGAAGTAGGTGAAATTTCTCCCCCGATCCCCCATCTTTTAAAAATTGATAGAGGCATTGATTGATTCTTGCTCCTAAGTCACCTGGCTTTTCCATATAATTTTTCTCGATAGCGCGAGGTATAGTGAAACTACCGGGATCTTTTAATTTTTCGAAGTTTTTTTTACGAATAATAGCCTTACACTCTTCACTAAGTGCGACCATTTCATTATCGGTAAATTTTCTTTTTTATTTAGAATATCTTCATGAATTTTACGTAGTTTGGCATCTTGTTCTAAAGCTTCTACGAAAGGAATATTTATCGTTAATTTCTTCAAAATTTCAAGGAATTTAGCAAATTGTTTGTCTTTTTATGTTGAATTAGTCGTTGAGGAAATGGTGGTGGAGGTATTTCGACGAGAAATTTTCATGGGTATTAAAGGATTTTCTAAATTTGGGTCTTGTTGATTCTTTTCCTTTCATTTCTCTTCCTCTTTTTGACTTTCAAGTTCTTTACGAATTCGAGGTTCTAATTCTTTTCCACTTCGTAATTGTATCGCTTTAATTTGCATTTCCCTTGTCTTGCTGGGATTTATTTCCACATTACTAGGAAATGTTCAATTTTATTATTAAGTGCGGTAGCGATATGTCACGAGTTGAGTTTCAATATTTTTTATAGGCTTGTTCCTTGATTTTGTAATTGGTTTCCTTTGTATTTGTAATTGATTTCCTTGATTTTGTAAATGTTGACCCATATTTAATATTAATTCTTATAGATAATTTCTTATCTTTAAATTGTGGGTTATTAAATCCTGGTGGATAATTAGATTTATAATTAGGATTTCCTTGATTAGATGGATTTCCTAATTGTTGTGTCATATTATTCATCCATGGTTGATTAGTTGTATTATTATTCCAATTAAAATTAGGATGATTTTTCCATCCAGGATTATAATAATTTGCATAAGGATTATTGGGTCTGTTGTTAATTGCATTAATCGTTTCATATTGAGATTGGGATTCTATAAGTTGTCCAGATGAATTTTCTTCTGATATATTTGGAGAGTAATTCATTCCAAAATGATCTTTTTAGATACAGCAGCAATTTGTGAAGCTAACATAGATATTGCATCATTTTCATGAATATTTAATTATTTTTTTCGATTCATTCTATCGAGGCCATTGAAAATTATTGGTTGTCATTTCTTGATTAGTGCATAGGCTTCATCGAATGGTTTTGACATTAATGATCTTCCAGCAGCAACATCGATGATTGATCTTAAAGATCCTACTAATCCATTATAGAAAGTTTGGATAATTAACTTGATACGGTAATGCATGATGTGGGCATTTCTAAGAAGTTCTTTAAATCTCTCCCAAGATTCATATATTGACTCTCCATCAAACTGATTAAAAGTTATATCATTCCTAAGCTTAGCGGTTTTAGATGGTGGAAAATATTTGGATAGAAATTTTTGTGATAATTCTTACGAGTTTTAATGATACGAATCTTATGAATTTAACGCATTTTAGCCTTATCCCTTAAAGAAAAAGGAAAAAGTCTAAGTCTAATAGCATTGTTAGATACTCCTTCATATTTAGAAGTAGCACATAGTTCTAAAAACTAGCAAGATGTAAATTAGGATCTTCGGTAGGTGAACCGCCTAAATTGATTATTTTGTACAATTTGAATAATTGCAGGCTTAAGTTCGAATGAATTAGCAGCTACATCAGGGTTTTGAATAGTTAAATGAATTTCATCTAATGTAGGGTTGGCAATATTTTCATTTTCAGGAATATTTGTCATTTGTGTTAAATTTATAATTTCTCTTTTTTGTTTTCTAATTCTTTAAATTGTACGCTCTAATTCTGAATCGTAAGGTATTAAATTTTCGTTTCAAATTTTCGCATACAATTTTATAAAATAAAATAGTCCGTTACTCTAGTAAATAATTTAACTGCCCACGTGACGGCGCCAAGAAAACATTTGCTTTTAATATGTTTGCAATTTATGTTTATAGCAACGGCACCGAAACTTGATCCGCTTTAAATATAGATATATGATTTAATGTATAATGTGGATTCTACGCGAGTATACGTATCGTATCGAGTAATACGGGGCTACAGTGGAGTCTGGTTATTGATCCACGGGGGAAGTTTTAACGGAATTTGTTATCAGCTAAATTTAAAAGGAATTACTTTTCATGTAGTAAACGGAAATTAAAGTATTTATGTGATCTAAAGTAAAGTTAATGTTTGAAATAAGTTGATTTAAATAATTCGGAAAAAGTATCATTCTCCTTGTTTTAGAAAATTAAGTGAATGATGAATTTAAATAGAATTCTTAAATTGTATTGTGACAAATAGGAGCATTCATTCTTTACCCTTTAGTCTAAGTGCAAAGAACATTGAGCAATCATATGTTTGATTGCGAATGCGGGTAGGCCCCGGGAGATCTTGTTGCCCTTGAGCTCACGTTCCCCTCACTGAAATTTAACATCTACACTTCCGCTCGAACAATAGGATCGAATTGAATATTTTAGTCTGTCACTAAAATGTCGATTCTAAATCCAGGTAATTAATATTTCACATTTATTTTTGTCTTAGAGGCTTTTGACTTGCTGAATATGGATATAATTTTTACTATAGTTGATAATTCAACATATATTTTAACAACTCAATTGGCCGGATTGAAAGTAAATTAAGTTTTAAGTAAAAATTATCTGAATTTATTTATATTAGGTGCTTATTTAATTTCCTTGATCTCATGAATTTTCATAAACGAGGAGAAAAGTTTAAGAAAACTACTCGGAATGCATGGGAATAAAACAAAGCATGGATTTCATTTAAAGTCAACAACAATAAACAAAGATATTTATTTTAATTTCTTCCCAAGCCGAGACTCATGAAGTTCCTTTGACTTTTTCTTCTAGTACGACGAACTTAAATAGCACTCGAATAAAGCTAAAGAAACTCGTAATGACTAACAACGGATTCAAAATAGACTCGGACTCTCTAAAATAGACACCTTGAAGACTCAAGAGACACACCTAGACACTAGGAAGTCTCGGCCTCTGTTATAGATGTAAGCAAAGGTCTAAGGGGTGCTTAAACATGCTTGAAAAGTGTCGGGTTGAAAGTATTTGTATTTTGAGCGTCGCCGTCGGCGGGAAACGACCTCGCCGTCGGCGGGGCTTCTAGAAGGTCTTCAAACCGCGCGATCTCGGCTTGTCGGCGGGCTCGGAGCTCGGCGCTCGGCGAGGTAGTTATAATTCCTTCGAAATTCTCCGACGATCTCGCCGTCGGCGGCTCGTCTTGCCGTCGGCGGCTTGGTTGATTGCATGAATTTCCTCCTTTTGATCAAATTAGCTCTATTTCATGTTTTTTGTCTTCCATCACTTATAAATCTTCATTCTATGAAATGAAATAAAGAAAATCGCTTTTCTTTAAATCAAATTTAAATCAAAAACCAGATGTGAATTTCATAAATATATTTTTAAAGTCATACTTGGTACATAGAAACGAGACCCTTCGCCAATTTAATTAAGGTTGGGCTAGTAGGGTTTTCAAACTATTTGTAAATGATTTCGTTTTATTTTCTAATCCTCATCAATTGAAATTTAGATCAAACATGATTTACTGCTTAGCCCTTAAGACTCTTATGAGTAGATTTATAATTTATGGGGATGTTGATTTAAGTGACATTTGATCTTCATTAAAGATGTCATTATCATCAAAACATTGATTAGAGGCTTTAGATTAGTGAGTTAAAATCTTACTAGATCAAAACCTCTTTACTTTAGGATCATCAAATATGATTAATTTCCAAATTTTAATAATTTAAGAAATTACGACTTTACCCTTAATATTGAAAGGTGGTGAATTAGTTTCTATCTTTTATCCCCTTATGTTTTAATCATACAAGAATGTCAATTAAGAATATTCATTGCCCATTTACCCTTTTGGTTAGGCCTAAATATTAAGGCTTAAATCCTAAAATCACCATTTTTCCCTTTTAGGCTTATCACTTCATAACTTTTTAAATTCAACTCAAATGACTTTGAAATTTTTATGTTACCCCACTCATGGTTCAATTAAAATATCAGAGGAGAAAAATATAATTTTCTGATTTTTATTTTATTTTCTATAATTATTTTAGTCCAAAATTAGGCATTTTCAATGTTAATTCATTAAATGAACCAAGACTAATCATTTGTCTCTAAGAAAATTATTGGAGGTTTATCTAAGTTAGAGTATCAATTAAACCAAATTTTTATGATTTTTTATTTTTATTTTAATTATTAAAATTATTTGTTATTTTTGAGTAGTAATTAAATATAAAATATTATTTGAGTTAAAAATTAAGCTTTATATTTTTATTAAATCTTTATAATTTCAAGGAATACATAGAAACAAATTTCATATTTTTTTATTTTTATTTGATTTATTGGAATTATTTTAGTACAAAATTAAGGAAAATTCTTTTTTAGTCTTTAAAAATTAATATCTTAACTTAGAAAATTAGAAAAATTATCTTAATTGCTCCTAAGTGATCAACAGACCAAATATAATATTTTGATGAATTTTTATATTTTAGTGATTTTTTACATTTTTAATGAATTTTTAATTATTTTAAAACTCAAAAATAGGCATAAAAGTGAAGTGTTTATTTTAATCCCAATTTTATTTTTCCCAAGTCCCCCTGGTCACAAGGAACTTTTAAAATCAATTTCATAATTTTTGGACTTATATTTTAATTATTATATTTATTTTAATATAAAAATGTCATTTTACTTGAAAATTCAATTTTAGTAATTAAATTAACTCCAATTAATTTCAAATTGTTGTGGGGAGTTCCCCTAACCATTTCATTTAATGTGGATTAGTTTTCCTAATTTTTCTTATTATATTTTAATTATTTGATTTTTCTTGAGTTGTAATGAGTTAATTATATAAAGTGGTATTTTTAATTACTTAAACCTCTCACCACAGTGAACCTACTAAACTCATTATTATAATTTTTTGATTTGTAATTCATTCTCTATAATTATTTTAAGCAAAATAGGGGTGATTAACTTTGAAAATTAGGGTTTCATTGTTAGAGGTGCTCTCTGACATGACCAAATTGAAACGTCTACAAGCATGTGAGGAATAAACCCTCCAAATTTCACATTTCTATGATTAACATCTAATTATTTATGATTTAAACAAGTTCTAGAGTATTTAATTAATTTAAAGATAAATATAGATAATATATTTTTTAAAGTTTTATTTCACATTATTCAACTCTTTTCACTAAGCACAGGGATATTTTTATTTTATTTTTAGGATTTTTCTACACCAAGTTATGCATTTTTAAAGTTTATGTATTTATTAAAAAATTTTACACGATTTTATAACCTCCGACTTGGCCCTGTGTCAACACTCATCATCTCAAGCTGAATTATTTTGCACCTAACGAGTCTAAGTTTTCTACATGTAAGTGTGTAAGATTCGAATGATATGTATGTAAACCTCAAAGTTTGGCATGCGCGCAAGTAAACGAGATTTAAGTGTTGCGCATGTAAATACATAAAATCTACATAGCGAGCATGTCAATATGGAAGATTTAAGTGACTAGCATGTAAGTACATGAAATCTAAACGTGTTAGGATATGAATACATGAGACTTAAGTAGCAAGCATATAAATATTCAAGTTTTAAGTTATGTGCATGTAAAATAAAATTCAAATTTTGATGTCGAATATGTAAATACATATGATTTGGGTGAAATGCATGAAAATTACAAAAAACTAATGCGGCATCTGACTTTTTTTTTTAATTTGAAAATGTTTAGGTGTTAAATATATAAATATGGAAATATCTAAGAGTTGGTTGTCACTCACCTTGCTTTGATACTCACGGGTAGAGAAAATAGAGGTGCTTTCTTGGTTTGAAGTTGGAGTGTTGTTCACGATTTTTTTTTCTTAGAGGAGGTGGAGGGGGAAGTGGGGGAGGGAGGTGTTTGTAAGGTAGTAGTGTGGAGTAGTGAAGAATGAGAGTGGAGAGAAATAAAAATAAAAAAGCTAATCCCTCCCTCTTACCAAACCATAAGCTTAAGTAGAATATTATGTTATGTTATTTAAAATTTTATTTCCTTTCTTTTATTCTTTAATATTTTATATATTTATTATTATTATTATTATTATTATTATTATTTTGTCATTTCATGTCATGTGAGCTTTGACTTGATATGTAGAGAAGTGGACTTGGCTGACTTTTGTGTACTTTTGGTCTTTAGCATGGAATTAGATTCTTTACTTGTCATAAAAATTGGGCTTCATGGGGGCTTGGTAGATACGTGCTAATCATGGGGATTTGGGATTAGCGTAGGTTAGAGTGAATCATGGGAGGGGTTAAGTGCTTTTTAGATGATCTTATAAGAGAGTCCTCATTTTGCCACTTGGGAGTGGTGACATAGCAAAGCTCTCATGGCTTGCATGTGGTTTGGAGGTGGCTTCATGGCTTGCATTTGGCTTGGCTATGTTTCATAAAAAAATATTTTTGAAATTTGGGTAATTTTGATTGATTTTGTCATGAGGCTTGTTTTAGAAAAAAATTGATCATGGATGACATGGCATAAGGTTTAATATGATTAAATGGATGATGAAGAGATCATGTCATGTGCTCAATTTTGGGTTTTTAAAATGATGGGTTTTTGGATGGGCTTTTTAAAATTAGGAATGATGGGCTTTTAAAATCATTTTAGGGAAGACTTTTAAAGTGGGCTTTTAAATTATTCATGAAGGGTTTAAATTTGGGCTTTTGAAAATTGATCATGGGTCTTTGAAATTGGGCTTGAGAATATGTCATGATGAATTTCATAAATGGATATAAAGGGTATGGATAATTTGGACATTATGATGAAATGAGGGCATTTTGAGAACTTTTAGGGATTTTGGTATTTTTGAAAAATTTTGGTCATTTTAGGGTAATTAGGTAATTTGTAAAGATTTAAAATAATTTTTGGTGGAGAATTGGGTATTTGGGCTATTTTGGAGGAATTTGGGTAATTTTGAAAATTTTAGGGTTGCAAGAGTATTGTGATAATTTGGCTAATTTTAATAGGTTTGGGTGTAATTGGTTCAATTTTTGGCTCAAATTGGTTTGGGTGAAGTTTTGGAATGAATTTGGAGGTTTTGGTAAATTTTGAGTATTTTGGTTTGAAAATTAGAGTTTAGATTGGAATTAGGGTTTAGGGATCTTTTGGGGATAGAAGGCCAAAGTTTGGATATTTTGGAATTGATTGGGTAAGGCGATCATACAAGCCATGAAGCCTTTCAAAAACGCAGATCCATGGGAGATCTCATTTTGGATCTTCCACATGTTGGTCCTAACCATCTTAACCAAGGGCTAAGAGCTTATGACCATCCACATTGGTTTCCAAAAGGAACTAGGAGATAGGTCAAGTGAAAGTAATCTTAGTGTTTGAGGTGCGTGAGAAATTTGGTTCAAGTATAAATTTGGGGTTTAAATGTGCAAACACGACGAACCAAAACCGCGAGTTTGCTTAAGTTCAATCATTCCTATGGGAACTCATCTTTGAGTCTCCACATGTTGGTTTTAACCATCCAAATGGTTTGGAGGTTTGTGATCATCCATGTAGGATTTAAAGAAAAGCTAGGAAGTGACTCAAATTTCTAGGTGGTGGGCTCCATCTCTAGTTCTCTAAGATAGTCAAGAGGAAGGCCTATGGCTATATCCTAAATACTGAAAGGAAGTTTGACCTTCACTAAAAATGAAGTCAACACATATGTCGTTAAGCTTCAAACGAGCTAAACATAGTTCCTTAATGAACACTCTTATTTAAATCAATGGATTAAGGACTTTGCTTGGCAGACAACTAAATGCGGTTGGCATCAAATTTTGTAGAAAGTATTGACAATCATGAATTTTCATTCCAAAAATTTTTTCTGCACCCACATCAACACAATAGCTCGAATTTGAGCACACCTTACTTAGGAAATTTAATGATTGGAGTTGGACACAAAGTGTTCTTCGTTAGAAAAAAGTAAGGGAAATTTGTGCCTTGAGCTTATTGAGTTTGCTAGCATCCGTTTCTTGGATCTCCAACTTCTGCCTTTTACATAACTTCTTCAAATCAAGTCTGGCATTCACGTTATCATTAGTTTTTCCTTTAACATCCATCACATTGTTGAAGATGTTGTGAAATTTTCTTTTTATATACATGTCATTTGGATTGTGTACGATCATATTATATTCCGATAAGACGAGATGCCACAAAAATTGAATTGTTTGTCCAATTATGGCTTCAAAATCAAGTGGATGATTTGAAGAAAGGTTAGGGCATACAACAATATTTGGAATATCATTAACAATCTACAGTATATCTTCCCTAGAAATTCTTGAAGGTGGCGATGATTTTTCAATTTTATTCCTTCTGGATGATTCTAGTTCCTCCTGAAGAGTTGTTCCACATCTACAAACATACGGTGACGGTCAAACCATGAATTATTCATACCATGTTGAAGCATAAATGTCATAATGAATTCATGTAATATGGACTGACTTTCTCGTGGTGTTCCACCCAGGTAACATATTATATGCAGGAAAATCACTTATTGTCCATTTTAATGATGCTTTTATCAGGAAATTGTATTTTATGGAGACATCATAAGTCATGACACCTATTTCTCAAAGAATTTTTAGCTCGTGTCCCAACAGCTCGTACGAATATACATCGATCACTCCTTTAGAGATACTAGGATCAAGCATAATCGGTGCCAGGAAGAAGAAAGGGTTGTCATATACATCTCAAATGGTAGATTATATGACATAAACTTTATCAACCTCGACCAATAAGAATAGGAAGATGCGGTCTGACTGTATGGTGTGAAACCATCAGATCATATGTCAAGCCACATGCTAGTGCCTCAACAGCAAACTGAGGATATGAACGATAAAAATATTTTCACGTCTTCTATACTAATAGACGACTCATTGAGTTGTTTTCTCTTGATATGCTTCGATGACACGTCAAATGTGGGGTGGTATACATAGAAGAGTGCAGCTTTTGTAGATGTGGAATAAGCGATAAATAAAAGTTTCGCTTGAACGGAACCTCCTTCTTCCTCTTATTTCTTCTACTTTGAGATTTGAAACTAGAATAATTACAAAATCTGTATTGAGTCTCGATCAGGGTACTTTTGTAATATAACATACATCTATTTACACAACTATCAATCTTATTTACTTTTTGCCTAAACTTAGAGATCAAATTTTTCGTCTTGTATAAATCTTCAAGGACTAAATTTTTAGGTGGATTAGTCTCTTTCAGTAGGCCTACAAATTGATTGAAGCACATTCAGGGTATCTCGTACTCTGTTTTGATTTTCAGCGTTATTAGGGCCACAGATAACTCTGAGTGTAACATGCAACCCAGCCAAGGTGGCCTTTGAGCAACATTCAATAAATTATAAACGTCTAAGCCTTTGGATTTGGTAACTCTTTCTACTGCACTTGGCTTGCATGATGATGTCTTGTTCCACCAAAGATCATTTCTTCAAATTTTATTGAGTTAAATCCAGGTGGAGGCTCGTAACTCATTGAAGGGCGGGCGAATGTTGTGGGATTAACCTCTGAAGTCCAAATCCGGGAATCAGTGAAAATCTTCAACAGTATAGATCATTTATCATTTTGTCAGTCGTTAAGCGTGCTCAATTTTTGTGTTTCAAATATGAACACCAATACCTACCCTCAGACAGGTAAATTGGCAGTTGAAATACAGCTGCCACAAATACATAGACACCATTCAAGAAATCCTTGTTGAAAGCCTTTTCTATCAATACAAATTATGTTGTACATTTATGATCGTAATATATGAATATCCATATGTAAAGTCAAAATTGAGAATAATTAATGCATTATAAAAACATTCAACTGAATATATTGTATTTAATTATAATATTAGATCTACAGTGGAATTGTAACAATAGATGATCAAACCTAGCAATACGCAACACATTGTAAAAGGAGTGAATATTTTAGATAGATTGCAGAATGATAGTGGCTCAAAAATTGATTGATTTAAATTTTGGCTCGAATAAAAATTGGATCAAATTAAATACCCAAGTTTTGAGCCAAAATTTGTGGATCAAAATTCTTTTGAAGCCACCATAAGTAAGCTCGAAGTCCAAAATGTTAATAGCCTACTGAGTCCGTTTGGTTATCGAGGATGACAAACATCTATCCACCGTTTACCTCTAATCTTAGCTATCACTGTACACCACCCCTTTCACAAGTATACTTCTTTCACATTTTCTCTGCAAGTGTAAAGTCACTTATTCAACTAAGCATCCTCGTCTTAACAACACTTACTAGATTTCTTTCACACATATGAACAAATTCTGAGAAGAAAAGGTTTTATATGAAATAAGAGTGTTCACTTCATAATCAAATGAAGAATCTAATTTCCATTCCCAAAAAGGACATTCACTTTAAATATTATGTTCATGAAGTGTCATGAACATAATGTTTGAAGTGAATTTCCATTTTAGAAATGAAAATTAAATTTTTCATTGAACATAATGTTTGAAGTGAATTTCTATTTTGAAAATGAAAATTAGATTTCCCTTTGGATGATGAAGTGAACACTCTTATGTTATATGACACATTTCCCTCTCAGAATTTATTAAAAGGTGGGACAGTAATGTAGTTAAAAGTAGCACAGATGAGTATGCTTAGGTTTATGATTGACTTTTTACTTAGAGACAAAATATGACGCAAATATATGTATGAGGACAAGTGTAGCTGCAGTGACATGCAATATTAGAGGGAGACATCTTAATAGATTGTGAATTAATGTTCGAATGATTAATGATCTTTGAAAAAATAACATTCATTTAAAATGTTAAATGATCTAACTTATAGTAATCTAATAACAGAGTTGTAAAAAAGGTGATCAAATATTACAATAATCGACACATTGTAAAAGGAGTGAACGTTTTATATAGCTCGAACAATGAGAATCGCTCAAAAATTGAATGATGTTAACTTTGGTTCAGACAAAGAGCAGTAAATGACCCAAGTTTGGGCCAAAAATTTTAGATAAAATTTCTTTCGAGTCGACCACGATTAAGTTCAAAGTCGGAACATTAACATCCTACTGAAGCTGTTAGGGCTATCAAAGATCAATAATCTTTCTTAATTTTTTTTGAATTTTTGGATCTAATATTGTCCATTACCATATGCAAACCTTACACGAGTTTATTTCTTTTATATTATATTTTCCAGTCTAAGCATTTTTCTGTCTACAAACCCCATACGCGATTAACTTTAAAAAAAACACCCTTATGCACGATTAACTACACATCTCGAAATATATTATTAGAAGAAAATATTTCATATAATATAAGAGTTTTTACTTCTCTTCCAACTTGAAGTCTAATTTTTATTGTCAAAACGAGAATTCACTTTGAAATCAAATTTGTCAATTCTAAAATGGAAATTAACTTCAAATCTGATTTGTATTCTTTAAAATGAGAATTGCGACAATGAAAATTAGACATTGAAGTAAATTTAATTTTAGAAGTGACAAATTAGATTTCATAATAAATTTCTATTTTAGAAATGAAAATTAAATTTCTCATAATGAAAACTCTTACATCATATGAAATATCTTCTTTAAAGAAAATATTTTGAGGTGTTCAATTAATCACGTGGGGAGCTGCGGGGATGAGAATGCTTAGTTCTATGATTAACTTTACAGTTGAAACTAAAATACGAAATAAATATATTCGTGAACGGTGAGATGTTCTATCAACTTGAGGAAACTAGGCAAAAATATTCTCCTAAGCTTGTAAAGTGTTACAAGAATGTTTGCTTCTAGCTGAAATATGTGGTCAAGCTTCAAACGAGCTACACATAGTTCCCTAATGAACGCTCTTATTTAAATAAATGGATTAAGGATTTTGCTTGGCAAACAACTAAATGCGGTTGGCATCAAATTTTGTAGAAAGATATGACAATCATGACTTTTCATTCCAAATATTTTTCTACACCCACATCAACACAATAGCTCAAATTTGAGGCACACCCACTGAGGAATTTTAGTGATTGGAGTTGAACACAAAGTGTTCTTCATTAGGAAAAAGTAAGGGAAACTTGTGCTTTGAGCTTAATGAGTTTAGTGATTGGAGTCAAACACAAAGTGTTCTTCGTAACATCCATCACACTGTTGAAGATGTTGTGAAATATTTTTTTTATATACATGTCATCTGGATTGTGTCTGATCATATCATATTCCAATAAGACAGATCCCACAAAAATTGAATTGTTTGTCCAATTATGACACAAAATCCAAGTGCATGATGTGAATAAAGGTTAGGGCATACAGTAATATCTGGAATATCATTAACAATCTACAATATATCTTCCCTAGATATTCTTGAAGGTGGCGATGTTTTTTCAGTTTTATTCATTCTGAATGCATTCTCGTTCCTCCTGAAGAGCTGTTCAACATCTACAAACAGACTGTGACAGTCAAACCATGAATTATTCATACCATGTTGAAGCATAAATGTCATAATGAATTCATGTAATATGGACCTACTTTCTTGTGGTGCTCCACCCAAGTAACATACTATATGCAGGAAAATCACTTATTATACACATTAATGATGATTTCATCAGGAAATATGGAGACATCATAAGTCATGACACCTATTTCTCAAAGAATTTTTAGCTCATCTATCAATGAATGCAAATATACATCAATCTTCCCATTAGAGATACTAGGATCAGGCATAATCAGTGTCAGGAAGAAGAAAGGGTTGTCATATACATCTCAAATGGTAGATTATATGACGTAAAAATTATCAACCTCAACCAACAAGAGTAGGGCGATGCGGTCTGACTGTATGGTGTGAAACCATAAAAGTATAAGTTAAGCCTCATGCTACGAGCCTCGTGACAGCAAACTGAGGATATGAATGATAAAAATATTTTCATGTCTTCTCATATACTAGATGACTCATTGAATTGTTTTCTCTCGATGTGCTCCGATGACATGTCAAATGTGGGGTATTATACATAGAACTGTACAGCTTTTGTAGACGTAGAATAAGCGATAAATAAAAGAGCCGCTCGAACATAACTTCCTTCTGCCTCTTACTTCTTCTACTTTGATATATGAAACTAGAAGAATTACAAAATCTATATTGAGTCTCGATCAGGGTACTTTTGTAATATAACATACATCCGTTTACACAGCTATCAATCTTATTTACTTTATGCCCTAACTTGGAGATCAACTTTTTTGTCCTGTATAAACCTTCAAGGACTAAATTTTTAGGTGGATTAGTCTCTTTTAGTAGGCCTACAAGCTGATTGAAGCACTCTCGAGATATGTTGTACTCTGTTTTGATTTTCAGCGTTATGAGGCCACAGATAACTCAGAGTGTAAGATGCAACCCAACCAAGGTGGCCTTTGAGCAACATTCAATAATTTATAAATTTCTAAGCCTCTGACTTTGGTAACTCTTTCTGCTGCACTTGGCTTACATAATGATGTCTTGTTCCACCAAAGATCATTTCTTCAAATTTTCTTAAGTTAAATCCAGGTGGAGTCTCGTAACTCATCGAAGGGGCGGAGCTGAATATTGTAGGATTAACCTCCCCATATGAAGTCCAAATCCAATAATCACGCTGAAAATCCTCAACAGTATAGATCATATCTCATTTTTTTAGTCGTTAGGTGTGCTCAATTTTTGTGTTTCAAACATGAACACCAATACCTACCCTCAAATAGGTAAATTGGCAGTTAAGATACAACTGCCACAAACGCATCAACACCATTCAAGAAATCATTGATGATCCCTTTTCTATCTAGATAAATTCTGTTGTACATTTACGATCTTAATATAAGAATATCCATATGTAAAGTCAAACCTGAGAATAATCAATGCATTATAAAATACATTCAATTGAATATATTGTCTTTAATTATAATATTAGATCTACAGTGGAGTTGTAACAATAGATAATCAAACCTAGCAATATGCAACACATTATCAAAAGGATTGAATATCTTAGATAGCTTGCAGAATGATAGTGGCTCAAAAATTGATTGATTTTAATTTTGGCTCGAATAAAAATTGGATCAAATTAAATACCCAAGTTTTGAGCCAAAAATTGTGGATCAAAATTCTTTTGAAGCCACCATAAGTAAGCTCGAAGTCCAAAATGTTAACAGCCTACTAAGCGCGTTAGGTTATCGAGGACCAATAATCGCCTAACATCTATCCATATTTTACCTCTAATCTTAGCTATCACTGTACACCACCCCTTTCACAAGTATATTTCTTTCACATTTTCTCTACATGTATAAAGTCACTTATTCACCTAAGCATCCTCGTCTTAACAACTCTTACTAAATTTCTTTCACACATATGAACAAATTCTGAGAAGAAAATGTTTCATATGAAATAAGAGTGTTCACTTCATAATCAAAAGAGAAATCTAATTTCCATTCCCAAAATGAACACACTTTAAATATTATGTTCATGAAGTGTCGTGAACATAATGTTTGAAGTGAATTTACATTTTGGAAATGAAAATTAATTCTCATTGAACATAATGTTTGAAGTGAATTTCTATTTTAGAAATGTAAATTAGATTTCCTATTAGATTCTCAGAATTTATTAAAAGGTGTGAAATTAATATAGTTAAAAGTTGCACAGATGAGTATGCTTAGGTTTATGATTGACTTTTCACTTAGAGACAAAATATGACACAAATATATCTGTGTGAGGACAAGTGTAGCTACAGTGACATGCAATATTAGAGGGAGACGTCTTAATGGATTGTGAATTAATGTTCGACTGATTAATGATCTTTGAAAAAATAACATTACTAAAATGTTAAACAATCTAACTTGTAGTAATCTAATAACGGAGTTGTAAAAAAAAGTGATAAAATATTACACTAATCAACACATTATCAAAGGAGTGAACATTTTATATAGCTCGAACAATGACAATCGCTCAAAAATTGAATGATGTTAATTTTGGTTCGGACAATGAGCGGATTAAAATAAATGACCCAAGTTTGAGCCAGAAATTTTAGATAAAATTTCTTTCGAGTCGACCACGATTAAGCTCAAAATCGGAACATTAACATCCTACTGAGGCTGTTAGGGCTATCAAAGATTGATAATCTTTCTTAATTTTTTTTGAATTTTTGGATCTAATATTGTCTATCACCATAACTACACTAAACCTTACACGAGTTTATTTCTTTTGTATTTTATTTTCCAGTCTAAGCATTTTCCTGTCTACAAACGCCATACGCAATTAACTTAAAAAAGAAACACCCTCATGCACTATTAACTACACACCTCAAAATATATTCTTAGAAAGAAATATTTCATATGATGTAAGAGTTTTTACTGCATCTTCCAATGTGAATTCTAATTTTTATTTTGCAACAATGTTTAGTAAAAAAGTTTATGTTACGTAAATATTATCCTTTTCTTTTGCAACAATGTTATTTATTTATTTATTTATTTATTATTTTGTTCTCTATGTTGCGTTTGTTTGTATAAAATGTTATTGCGTAAATTTTTAATATTTATATGATAACATGTCATAGGTTCTTGCAAACTTCTTGCCAATGCTTAAGATTTGTTTTGCTCATTCCAAGGTTTTGTCATTATTCATGTATAAATTTGTCATTGAATTCGTATGATCCACTGTGAAAATTGTAGGTGTACGGCATAATTTCAGTTGTGCTTTGTTATGTCCTTATTCAAAGACACTTATAGAAATATAAGAAAATTACTAGGCAACCATGACAACGAGATGTTTAATGTCACACATTAAATTTTCATCATGATCGTTATTTCATCATCATAGTTAACCATAGATGGTTGGATAAACCAACAATTTTAACATTGTCATCATTAGCTTTATTCATTAATAATAATTAGCCTTATTCAACTATTTAGTTAATTATATACCTCTTAAGATATTATCAATTGAGATTTAGTAATCAATGTTTAAAAAATTCATATTATTTTTGTTTGATGCCATATCATATGTACAATATTTATCTTACTTGAATGTATAAGAACTTTTTAAAATTGTATTAGCTAACAAATGAACTTAATCAATTGATATTATTTTAGTGCTATCACTTTTAAATTCAAGAAATTGCATAATATAATCAATTGATAAGTTGGTTTATGTTAAAATACATATCCATTTTTTTCCTCTAGTTCGTTCATAAATTTAATCCAAAGTGTTATGTGAAAATTAACTTGCAATATTTAGAGTGATTTTTTATTTAAATACATAACTTTTTTTTTTCTCCTCCATATTATATTAGCTCTTACACAACAGCTAGTATAATAGAAGACTTTATCATAGCAAATAAACGAAAATAATTATCAAGGGATTGTAGAGAAGTAATAAATTAACCCTATTTATTTACTTGATTGAATATGTGAGAATATTTTAAATGAGATTTTGGTTGAAGATATGGAAAGCTTTTATTAATTATAGCATAGATTTTAGTGTAGGAACCAACCTTGCATCAAACTCCTGATAGATTTAGTTAGGCAACAAATTTTTTTTTCCTTCTTTGCTTCACTACTTCCGCCGCATTCTCGATCTAAGTTCTCGCGATATTTCTTTCATTTTCTCCTTCCCATGGTTAACACCACATCTTTCGACTAATTATGGAAGTTGGACGCTTAGGGAATCACAACTTCCTCCCATACAACCACAAATCTAAGTTTTGCTTAATCCCATTGCCTTTGTGACCGAACCATTGTGATACAATCACAATTAGAGCTAGCCTAGTCGGGAAGGCAACGAAGGGATCATGGCATACAGAAACTACCAAAACTCCTATCTTTCTCCTTGTTCTAGCAACATGATAACCCCATCCGCCTTAGCACCATAGCCTAGACCTAAGGGAAGCTCACTCGTACTTGCTTTCTACTTCTCATTCTTTCAAAAATAGTGTTATCAAATTTACAATTGATTAGATTTATTACTTCCACTTTGCTTGATAGTTTCATTATGTTAGAATAATGTTAATTTCAAATCAGTCCCTACACTTTCTGATGACGACGACGACGACGACGTCCGTAGGTTAGGTTTTATCTAACTTAATAAATAATTCTTTTTTTATAGATTTATAACATAATTAACAATTGGAAGTCTAAAATGTGTAGGACCTAGTAGTTGACACCAGTTAAGCTGGTATAAACTTTTAAGAGTTTTAGCGGGTTTTACATGCGTCGCACGTGAAACCTCCAAATTAACATATCTCACACCCAAATGTTTAAAGTACAAAATTCGAACTCTTCGCCTTCTGTTTATTATTTACAGATTTCAAACTTCATTTTTTTTTTATTCTCACTAATTCTTAATATAAATAATATATATGTCAATAAAACTATGAATTAATAGTATCTAAATAATCATCATACTGAAGAAATTAACGCCAACAAACATTATTATATCTTCTATACAAAATTCACATCATTCATCATAACAAAATTCTAATCAAAGCCTGCAATCCATCTCATGAAAGCAAAGCCTGCTGGCAAACTCTCTTTTTTCTTTCCCTCCAATTGCCATCTCCACCTCCAATTGCCATCTCCACCGTTCTACGTCTCGATGGCGTCTCCCTCTCAGGCAAGTTCAACAATTCCTTTCTCATTGCTTAATAAGGTTCTCCGGCTCCCTCGTCGCCGAAGAGCAGAGTGATTGAGACATTAACGGCGGTTATGAGTTTGAGATGTGTAAATTAAGAGATTTCACGTGCGAGGAATGTCAAAACCTTTCAGAGAATAAACCATGCTACGGAGTGTAACACCTTTCGAACTCGGGGTGTGACATTTAGAGGCAGAAGTATATTAGTGAGAATGGCTACCTTGTAGGATTGTAGCTGCATAAAGAGCTAGCAAATAACTAGTGGCCTATGGGTAATTCAAATGGAGTATGTGGTACTCATCTATTTCAACAAAACTGTTGAATTTAACATAATTGAAAATCATTTATGGAGCTTCATCTTCTTTCTACTTTGCTCTATATTGATTCTATTGATACAATATTCATAACTCTTAAAGAATGATGATTATATCCGATTATTTACTTGATTAAATAAAAATTTATCCTAAATACTTTACTGCATATGAAAATAGCGTAATAATAAAAATAAATTTTCATTTAAAATTCTTCTATAATATCCAAAAATTAATTTTTGATGTTAATTTTAACCATAAAACTTAATTTAGAGACTAATTTGAATCAATTTCTAATAATCTGGAATTAAAATGGATCATTTTAAAATTCTAGGACTAAATAGACCACTTGTTGATAGTTGAGGGTCTATCTTGAGCTTTTGAAAACAAGATTTGGTTAAGTATGGTAGCTATAAGAAATTAACTATTCATCTTTTCCAGAAACAGAACTTTTAAAATCACATTTACAAGAAACTGCAATTGCCAAACAAACCCCAAGCACCAATTTTAATACTTTGGACCAGGTTCTTCAACAAATATATTTATGGATGGTGGCAAAAAAAAATGTACTAAACAATCATTAGAAACTTCAATGGTACAAGAAATGTTATAAAACACAAATTAAAATATTTTTACATCTGAATTACAAGTGTTCAGAAAAACAAAAACATAATAATCATACTCCTATGACTGTTTTCACATCTTTCTGTTTACAAGACTTTATTTGTACAGCAATGCAAAGACTGTTTCTGTTTGTTTACACAATTTTATTGCTACAGCTACAGCCATGAAATGACGCTAAACAATAAAATAGAAAGAAGAGCAACAGCAAACAGTGGCAGAATTCTGTCATTGGGAGCAAAAATGGAGCAGAAATGATTTCTTACTGTAAACAAAATAATCAAGCAGGCTACCCTTTAATAAATTGCTCCTTGTCATTCGTCAGAGTGCCCAGAACTGTCTCTGCATCCACTTCTTTGTCCTCCATGACCACACGAGATGAGTCTTCCCTCTCCAATGCTTCATCTGATTTATATTTTGTTGAACCTTTCCTCCTCATCACACTCTTCTCCTCTGGACTGTCAACCTCAAACTTTCCATAATTGCTATTCTGCCCATCTACTTTCAGTTCTCCAGACTCAGAAATAACGCTCTCATCAAGAATGATCCTGACTGCTGATCCCTGCACCTCAACTGCCCTGATGTTGGGAGGTTGAGAAGGACTAACCACCTTTGCTTCTCTAGAATTTTGCACCTTTGGGCTCCTCTGAAAATAAGAACCAAGTTTTTGGAGCCCCCTCCCTATTGTTCTACGACGTCTAATTTTCTTCCCATCTACATTTTCATCACTGCCAGATCCTTCTGGGATTAAGCTGTCAATGGCTTCACTGCACTGTGGCTGCAGTTCCGTTTCAGATACACGGCGTGATCTTCCTTTTCTGGGCTCCCATGTTTGAGAAACATCTTTTCCAGGGCGGTGTACCCATAATCCTGTTTTTTCTTGCCCTTCTATATTGATGGGCTCAAATTCATCAGCCATTTGTTGATGTTCTTCCAAAGATGAATCAGTATTATTGTGTTGTGCCTTTGAATTTGGATTAGGAGTAGTGGCCTCCCTCAGTTTTGATAATTCCTAATAAAATCATGAAATGTGGGTAGAGATAATTGTCAGACATGTGATCAATATAAGGAAAGCATTTCTATTGCAACCACTTACAGTCTCATCTTCATGTACGGTGATGGCCAAATGCAGTTTTCCCTTCTTTACGTTCTTCAAAGTCAGCCATTTATCATGTCTCTGGCCGCCCCTTAGGTCGCTGATGTTCACTGAACAATCACTGCATAGTAAATGTTGAGATTTTTATTAAATGTAGAGCCCTAACCTAAGAATTTATTTGTAAATATTATAAGGCTATGTAAGCCGGTCATCAATGAAATAAAGATGATTTTTGAGCAATAATTTCTATTTGATATCAGTATCCTGCACTACGGTCTCCCGCTCGATCCGTAAAATTCTTCGGCATCGTCCTCGCGAGCCGAAACCAGCAGAGATCGGCATTGTCCTCGCAGTCTTGATTAGGGCCGCGATGAGTCGGGATCGCGAAGCAGCAGCGACGAACGAGCTGGGAGCTGGGATCGCGAAGCAGCAGCGACGAACGAGCTGGGAGCTGGGAGCTGGGATCGCGAAGAAGCCGCGACGAGTAGGGGTCGGGATCAGCGTCGTCCTAGCGAAGCAGTCGCGATCAGATCTAACAACGGCGTCGTCCGGGCGAAGCGGTCGCGATCAGAGCTAACCGAGAAGGCCTCCTCTTCACAGGGAAGCGAGAGCAGCTTAGGCGATTTTCATAGGCAGCTATCCCGTCATCGCAGCACAGAGGTAGGCCTGGTGCGGTCTTGCTTGAGGCTCGGGAGTGAGGAAGTCGGCAGACCAGGTCTTTGTTTCTGGAGTTGCGCTCCACGACAGGAAGGTGAAGGATCAAAGCGGCCATGACTCTGCGTGCGTGACAGAGGAGATGACGTTTTGTGCGGACAAGACAAAGCGGATCGGATCGTACTAACTTGCAGGAAGTTGCGTCCACTCTGATCCTTGTGATTAAAAATGTAATGAGACGAGATAACCCGGAGGTATGAGATTGAAAATTCTGGAGAAGATGTATCATGAAGCTCCAAAAGTCTTGGTCAGAGAGCTAGTGTTTCAACGAGAGCTACTATCTTAATACATGCTCCGAAGCAAGTAAAATTAGATCTCTCTCCTATGGATCTGAAACTTGATGGGCCGACCATGTGTCTAAGTTGGTCGTGTCAGATAGAGGTTGCTCTAATAGGGAATAAACTATAAAGATACCTGACGGGAGCTGAGCCAAAGAGTGATAGTGAGGAGAGAGATGAGTGGAGGACCATACATGTGTTGCTTTACACTTGGCTAATCAACTCAATGGTTCCATCGATTGCTACATTAGTGGATAACATTCGAAAGGTGAGCAACATTTGGGTGAAACTGAAAATCTATGCTAGAGTTGAGAACCATATGAGAGTGTTTTGGATTCAATGTAAGATAGAGGTAGTGGTTCAGGGTAATAGGTCGATTCATGGTACTTTAAGACCTGGAGCGGATGTGACAAGATTTTGATCACTTCTCACATATGTCGAGTTGTGGTGATCCAGAGTGCAAGAAGGGAGAGATATTTGCATAGATGAGAACTATGTAGTTTTTGGCTCGTCTAAATCTTGCCTTTAATAAGAGGAGATCGGTTCTCCAAGCTCAGACAACTATTCCTACACTAAATGAGGCTTTTGTTGTAATGATACAGGAGAATCAGATGAAGCTACACTATGAACCGAGTGATTTTTCGGGTGCACTATCAGCATTGGCTGTTGTAAACCCGTATATGCTAGGTGTCTAGAAGGAGACTCAAAAATGTTACAATTGTGGTAAAGTTTTCCATGTGAGGAGGGTCTATCTTAAGCCACATAAGGAGAGAGAAATAGGTGGACATGAATAAGGTGGAGGTCGTGGGGGTTTAAAGATGGAAGAGAGGGCTAACGGGCAAAACTGATGGTAGCAGAGAACGAGAGAGAAACAGGTTTGATCTTTACTAGCAAGAATCATGAGTGTCTGAACTATTTAAGAGGAAGCAGAAAGCAGCAGAAGATGAAGCAGAAAGCAGTACAAGATGAAGTAGAAAGCAGTATAAGTGACATCAAGGGGTAACAATGTCACTTATACTTGCTTCAACAAAGGTACTGGTGACACACTTGCTCTTGCCTCTATTTCTATCACAGAATCATCAGAATGTATTAAAGATTCTGACGCTTCTCATTACGTGACAGGTACTATGGGAGAGTTTTCTTCATATACTCATCTATTACTACCAGAGAGTATACAGATTGTTGATGGTACATCCCAACCTGTAGTTGGTAAGAGTACAGTGAGATGAACCAATCATAAGACTTTGCCCTATGTTTTGCATAATCTTGTTCCATTAACCCTCTTATCCATTAGTGTCATTATTTTCCAATTAAAATGCATTGTTTCTCTTGATATTCCTCGGGTGATCTTCCTAGAGAAAGCGATGGGCCGAACACTTGGGACTGGAACGTGGCATAGCGGACTCTGGTACTTAGACTGAGAGGGGAAGGACTCAGCTATGACATCCATAGGGAAAGTGATGTAGAGGAGAATCTGGGAGGAACGTAGAGGATGTGTTACTGCTACATTCACAGATGTATGAGACATTCTAGTATTATCTTACCAAGTTGGTTGTATCCGTCTATGTATGAAAAGACAAATAAGGAGAAACTAGTGTATGATGCTTGTGAGTTTGGCAAGCTCACTAGGAGCTCTTATGTCAGTTCTAGGAATACGAGTTCTTATGTGTTTGATTTTATACATTCTGATGTATGGAGACCTTATCCTACTAGTTTTATAAATGGTTATCGTTATTTTATTAGTTTATTGATTGTTTTTCTCATGTTACCTGGATATACTTGATGAAAACAAAGAGTGAGAGGGTTGCTTGCTTTAAAGATTTCCACAAAGCAATCCAGACCCAAAAATAGTGCAGTTGTGAAGGCACTGAGATTTGATAATGGGACAGAATATCTCAACAATGCATTTTGGGACTACCTGTCAGCTCAAGGAATACAACACCAAACCACATGCTCATACACACCAACACAACTGGAGTGGCAGAAATGAAGAATCAACATCTTCTAGAGGTAACCTAGAGGATTATGATAATAATGAATGTCACACAACACTTATGAGGGCAAGCAATGTTGGCAGCCGCTCAATTGATTAAGAGACTCTTTGTGATGGATGTGTTATTTAGAGAGTTTGAATCATATACTACACTCTCAAGGTAAATTCACCTTTCGATGACTCAACAGGCACTAGAGATATGAGACAAGAGAGAGTAATAGTGGTGATGGAGTGGTGCAAGTGGGAGCAATGTCGTGTCCTGTGATGTGGGATGAATCAACTGAGGAGATGAAAATCGAGGAAATTGATCCCATATGTGGTGGGATTGAGGTAGAATGTGACTTAAGGGCGTATACATAGAGAAAGAAGCAAGCTGAGGGAACAGAGTCTGCAGTGCCAACAAGTTCATTGTCCCGGTCTTCCCCAACTCTTGAGACACATATACCATCCTCCTTTGATTAAAAACGCTGAGGTGACATTATTCCTCCTCCGTCCACTCCTAACCCCCCCAATGTTAAGGAAGACTTCCCGCGACAATGCGGAAGATCCTCCTAATCGTTTTGAGTGGGAAATTGACATTGCGAACTTTATCTCTTAATCTAACATCTCAAATTTGCATGGAACATTTATTGCATCATTGGAATCTATCTCTATACCCAAGTGTTCGCAGGTTGCTAAGGAGGATCCTAAGTGAAAAGCGGTGATGCATGAAGAGCTTGGAGTTTTTTATAAAATCTGAACATGAGATAGACAGTTGGATGCAAGTGAATCTTAACAGTAAAGCAAACTCCAGAAATGAAGGTGGAGTTAGGTGGAGTTGTACAAAACATGACTAGTGGCAAAAGGGTACAGTCAAACGTATGACATTGAGTATGATGAAACTTTTGCACCAATCGCAAAGACGGGCACGGTGAGGATACTGGCTTTTCTGACAGTGAATGGTGGATTGAGACTCCACCAATTGGATGTGAAGAATGTTTCTTTTCATGGGGAACTACTGGAGGAGGTATATATGGAGTTACCACCAGGAAGTTACTGTATGGGTTGAAGCAGTCTCCTCGAGCCTGAGTTGACACAAGTTTAGATTTGCGATAGCTGATATGAGATATCAGCAGATCAATGCACACCACACAGTGTCTTTCAGAAACATGAATGTCGCACTACCATACTTGATATGTATATGGATGACATAATTATCGCCGGTGATAATGACAGACAGATATTGTTTAATTAAAGCGAAGATTGAGAAAACAATTTGAGGTAAAAGATCTAGGACAACTCAGACACTTTCTTCGGATTTAAGTGGCCCATGGACCTGAGTGAATGATCCTATCCTAGAGCAAGCATGTACTGGATCTTCTTATGAAGAAAGGTATGTGAGGGTGCAAACCTGCAGTCTCTCCAATTGATCAGAAGGTCAAGCTCAATAAAGAGGTAGGTGAAACAGTTGACCGTGATAGGTACGGAGGTTGGTGGGCCGCCTGATATATCTGTGCCACACTCGACCTGATATTTTTTTTTTGTAGTACGTGTGGTGAGCCGCTACATGCATGATCCAAAGAAGGGCCATATGGATACGGTGTATCAAATTCTAAGGTATCTGAATAGTGCACCAGGAAAAATGGTTGATATTTAGTAAGAATAAGTATGTAGATATTAAGGACTTTTGTGATTCTGACTGAACAAGTTGTGCTGATGACAGACGATCCACATCGGGATATTGCATGTTTGTAAGTGGCAAATTGGTCTCGTGGAAGAGCAAAAAACAATCAGTTGTAGCAAAATCTACAACAAAGGTAGAATACAGGGCCATGGAATTAGAAGTTACAGAAATGATGTGACTGAAAACCTTGTTGGTTGAACTTAAAATGGATTAGAGAACTCAATTGAAGTTGTAATGTGACAAGTCGGCAATTCACATTGCTAACAACCCAATGCAACATGATAAAACCAAACATGTGGAGATTGATAGGTTCTTCATCGAGGAAAAGTTGAATAACAGACTACCGAAGCTATGTCATGTAGCCACTGGAGAGCAAGTGGATGACTACTTCACAAAAAGACTTAGCTCATTAGATTTGTACAGGTTATGTGACAAGATGGGCTTATTGAATATCTTTTGTGGGCTTATTGAATATCTTTTGCTCATCTTGAGGGAAAATATTGAGATTTGTATCTAATGTAGGGTCCTATTTGTAAATAAATGAAGTATATGGATTTATTTATAAATATTGTACCTGTAAGGCTCTATATTAAGCCCGTCATCAACGAAATGAAGGTTGATTTTTAGCAATAGTTTCTATTGTAAATAAGCATTTAGTTTATAATTGGGAACAAAAAAATTTGTAAAGATAGATAAAGAAGTAGGATATTTTTTTCGAGAATTAAAATATGTAGATAGGAATAAAAGGGATAAAATGATACTGAACATTTTTAGGACATTTACATGCATAGAACACAATTCTTATGTATTTACATATCTCAACACTTAACTTTCGTATTTACATACATAGCATTCAAAACTTCAATATCACATAGAAAATAGCACTATTACCATTTTTATAAAAGAGAAATGCACCTTTTCATTCATAGGTTTAAAGCATCAAGTGCTATGTATGTAAATATGAAAGCCGGGTCGACAAAGCATGATGGGCCTGCAAAGTAGAGTTGTGGTCTAGCAAACCAACTTTTTAAAAAATTTAAGAAAAAAATATATCAGAAAAAAAAAACAAATATATTTAAAAAAAAAGAAAAATAAATAAAATAATAATAAAAAAATCCCAAACAGGACCTAAGCTTGCCTACTATTATCATATACAGAATAAAAAGTCATTCAGGTAAGAAGTCCACTTAAGTTTGAAAGAAGAAAAGAAAGAACGACAAGCTACTATTATCAATGAATAAGATCTTAGTTCTGTGAATAGTAACTCATAAACACTCAAGTGAGAAATCTTCAAAAAAATAAATTAGTTATGGAGTAAAACTGTACCCGAGCAAGTCATCAAAGATGTGGTCCTTATCACGAACCTCAAGAGACAATATATTTGGTACTTCCCATGATGAAATTGGGATCTTGAACTCCTCAAACCACTTTGGAGACAAGGTTTTCTTGTGAACCTTTGTTCTGATTCTATAATTACAAAGATGGCCTTTCACATAAGGGTCAGAAAGTCCTGCAGATTAAAAATTTAACATTTTTAAGAAAATCTAAATTTCAAACTTAGCTAATGATCATAGTCAGATGTGAGTTTTTTTGATAAAATAAAGAGGCCATGCAATTACCATTTAGATCTGAAGGTTTCATATCAGTTGCTTCTATAATCTCCAATTTCACATATGCTATAGGAGGTTTCTCGTAGACTGAAAACCAGGATTCTGGAATATATAGAACATAAGGGCTTCAAAGTTAACATACTAATTTAAAAGAAAAAGGTAAATTAAACTTTGTGGATTTTAGAAGGATATAAGAAAACTAAGCGAATTTTGTTGAGAAGATAGGAATACATTCAACAAAGCTAGATTTGAATTTTGGAGAATCTGGTATTCAAAAAATATGATGGTTGTTAGCGATTTCAGCAACAAAGTTTATTATAAGCATTAGTCCCCATTGCCTGGAAGCTATTGACAATCATCAAGTGCCTTTTACATCAAAAGCCAACTCGATCACTCAAATCACATGGAGCTATCGTGAAAATTAGATCTTATTCAAATTGCAAATTTTCATTCAATCACTTGATCTAAGTTAAACTAATAGCTCTCATACGGCTTACTATAGAGTGTATAGACCCAAAAAAGTAATAGTTGTGTTTAACCTTTCAAGCCAAAAATTTAAACATGAGAGTAAGGGTGGTCAATCACTTAATTTATATTTCATGATGTAACTAAAACGGAACTAAAAACTAACACAGTCATATAAACACTTCAACTCCCTTCAGTAATTGGTCTCTCCAACTTTTTCTCTTCCTGGTTTCCACTTTCTATTGCTCACTCATAAAATTTGCTCAGTGCAAACAGACAATGCAAAGAAAGTCCTCATATCAAGCAGTGCCACAGTACACTGTAACATCATTAACTGAAGTCCAATGGACTCTATAATTTTGAGCACATTATGTCAAATCCATGACAATATAAGCTCAAATTTTAGAAAATTTCTATGATATTTTGTTTAAAGGGTCCGTCTATTCGTAGGAAGAAACAATGGATGTGTCATTATCCCATCAATAAGAAATAGACAGGCAAACTCAATGTATTAACTTGCTTTCGATACTAAGTCAACATGAATGAGGTCAATAACAGTGTGCATTGGAGTTTCAACGACCACTACGTTGGTTGAGATATGCCCCTATAAATGATTTGCAGAAATGGTTGGTCAAACTATTCTTCAGACCAATTGCTGGACCTTTACAATAATTTTTGGTAAAATGCAACAAAAACATCCCCTGTTCTTCTCTTTAAGATTTTGCTTCATAGTTTCTTCAGAGAGAAGGGAATGTATAACAAGCACATTTCAGGAAAAGAAAGGAAGCAAAAAAATAGCAAACAGGACAACCAAAAATGTTAATCATGAGCAAAAACAAGAAGTGAATAAGATGGCGCATAACCAAAGTGC
Source organism: Papilionanthe hookeriana x Papilionanthe teres (assembly GCA_022702705.1). Lineage (NCBI taxonomy): Eukaryota > Viridiplantae > Streptophyta > Magnoliopsida > Asparagales > Orchidaceae > Papilionanthe > Papilionanthe hookeriana x Papilionanthe teres. Next base: position 87,330,438 of record CM040424.1, read on the forward strand.
AATGTGAAGATCAAATATAAATAATAAAATAGGAAGTATATGACCTGGCAAAAAGAACCATTTGAAGGTAAAAACAGATGAAAATGTGTGTTAATTATATGGAGCCTGTGATTCACCTACCCCACCTACCGCGTCTCACCTACCTCTCTCCCACCTACCTCTCTCCCACCTAACTCTCTCCACCTACATCTCTCTTGTTTTCTTTAAATAGCATCTTTTGGCGTGTCATAAATGGCCAAGCCAAGCCCTCTGATATGAGGGCAAGAGAGAGAGGGAGCGAAGAAAAATAGAGACTTTTCTTATAAACGTCGAGGCGCTCAATGGTCTAATTACTCGAAGTAATAAAATCTTCTGTAGCTCCGTGGACGTAGACAAATTTGTGAACCACATAGATATGTGTGTCGCTCGGTGTTCTTTTATGATTACAAATTTTTATTGATCTGGTTTTTCACTTTATTGCCGTAGTTTTTTACAACAATTGGTAACAGAGCAGTGGTTCGAGGCTGAAAAAAAAACGATGGCCGGAGATGAAATGATGGCATCGGGGATCGAGAAGTTTAATGACGCGAGGTTTTTATTCTATGAGGGTGCGAGTAGAAAATGCATACATGGGAGGAAGCTTGTCTTCAGTTGCTTGGGAAAGAAACAGGAAAAGATGGAAGAGGTATAATAGAATCTGTTGGATCGACAGGTTATGAGGGTTGATCGACAGGTTATGAGGGTTGATCGACAAGTTCTGGGGGTTATTCGATTAACCCTGTCGAAGTCTGTTGCCCCCAACTTCATCAAGGAAAGGAGTACTGTAGATCTCATGACAACTTTATCTGGTATGTATGAAAAGCCATCGACGAATAATAAAGTGCATCTAACGAAGTAGTTATTAAATTTGAAGATGGAGGAAGGCACATCTGTTGCACAATATCTGAATGAATTCAATAATATCAAAAATCAATTGTCTTCTGTAAAATTAATTTTGATCTTTGAGATATATGAGCTAATTTTGTTTGTTTTATTGTCAAATAGGCTGAGCGTATGAGGATGTGACGGTTAACGAGTCTACGAAATAAATCTAGGCGAAATATGATGATATTCGTGATTTGATTTTGGCTGAGGAAGTGCGCAGAAAAGATTCTGGCGAGACCTCGGGTTCGAGTTCGACACTGATTGTTGATTATAGAAGGAGATCACAAGAAGACAACTCAAATAGATGAAGATCAAAATCAAAATCTGGTCAGCAGGCAACCTGCTGGAATTGTGGCAAGGTTGGCCACATAAAAAGAAAATTCAGGAATCACAGAAGGAGAATGATAGCGCAAATGTGGTAACTGAAGAAATACATGATGCACAATTGTTGAAAGTTCACAGTTATGTTGATGATTAGAATGCGAGATTCGAGAACTGCCTATCGTACATCTTGCACGGGAGTTGATGTGAAACTATGTTGCTGATGATTATGGGAAGGTATATATGGCTGATGGAAAATCTCTGAACGTGGTGGAGATGAGAGATGTTGATATTGTACTTTCTAACAAAAGAAAATGAACTTTGCAAAAAGTCAGGCACGTTCCTGAGTTGAAGAGAAATCTCATTTCTGTTGTGCAACTCAATGAGAGTGGTGGCTGAGGAGGTGCACAGGAAAGATTCTAGCGAGACTTCGGGTTCGAGTTTGACACAGATTGTTGATTACAGAGAGTGATCACAGGACAAGAACTTAAACAGAGGAAGATCAAAATTAAAGTCGGTCCAGCAGGCAACCTGCTGAAATTGTGGCACGGTTAGCCACATAAAAAGGAATTGCAGGAATCCTAAGAAGAAGGAGAATGATAGTGCAAATGTGGTAATTGAAGACATACAAGATGCATTTATCGTTGACGATTCATGATTTGTTGATGGTAGATCTTGGATTCGAGAACTACTTCCAGTACATCTTTCACAGGAGTTGATGTGAAACGATATTGCTGGTGACTTTGGGAAGGTATATCTGGCTAATGGAAAAGCTCTGAACGTGGTGGGGATGGGAGATGTTGATATTGCACTTCCTAACAAAAGAAAATGAACTTTACAAAAAGTCAGGCACGTTCCTGAGTTGAAGAGAAACCTCATTTATGTTGGGCAACTCAATGAGGGTGGTCATTCAGTAGTATTCTCAGATAGCACCTGGAAGGTTACCCAATGAGCATTGGTGCTGGCTCGGGGTAAGAAAACAGACACGCTATATATGACTACAGGTGAGCACAGTAAAAAAGTAAGATTTAATGATCTACCAAAGGTCACAGTTCAGGGCTGTGATGGAAGTGATGAGGAGAGTGGGTCCGGGGCACCCATTGTTATTGTTCCGCAGACAAATTATGAAGAACCACAGAAGTATAAATAAATCTTGCAAGATAGAAATTCGAGCAAGTGAGAGCTGATCATGATGGAGAAGAAGGATTCCCGTCAAGGAATCAGAATTGGGAGCTGACAGAACTTCTACAAGTGAAGAAAACATTACACAAGTGGCTGTATTAGGTGAAGACTACGCTTGATGGCAATAAGAGGTGCAGGGCTAGACTTGTTGAGAAAGACTTTCAGTTGAGGCAGGATATTGCCCATGCAGTGGGAGTTGTTAATAGATGAATAAGTAACCCGGGAAAAAACTTGGAGGTACAAGACTGTGTTGACGTTGATAATGATCTAATGGTGTTACTCCTGAGAAACTGAAGTTGTGCTCGACTTTAACTGATCTTCTGGCAAGAAAACAGGGGCTTTGAGTTGCAGAGGTGGAGAAAAGTGGAGGATATCATGTTTAAGGAAAAAGGTCAGTGCAGCCAGCAGATGATGCAACCTGTAGGTGGTGTAGTTAGTGTCCCAGTCTCCAAGTGAGAGAATTGTTAAATATATGGAGCCTGTGACTCACCTCTCCCACCTAACTCTCTCCCACCTACCTCTCTCCCACCTACCTCTCTCCCACCTACCTCTCCCACCTAACTCTCTCCACCTACCTCTCTCGTTTTCTTTAAATAGCCTATTTTGGTCTGTCATAAATGGCTAAGCCAAGTCCTCTTATATGAGGGCAAGAGAGAGAGAGGGAAAGAAGAAAAATGGAGATTTTTCTTGTAACCGTCGAGGCGCTCGACTGTGTAATTCCTCAAAGTAATAAAATCCTCTGCAGTTCTGTGGAAGTAGACAAATTTGTCGAACCACGTAAATCTGTGCATCGCTCTGTGTTCTTTTATGATTGAGAATTTTTCTCCATCCAGTTTTTTCGCTTTATTGCCGTTGTTTTTTCATAACAAAGGTGTGGGCTCAAATTTAGAGGAAAACTAATAAAAACTACAATAAAGCTTGTTATTCATAAGCAAAAACAAAAAGTGAAAGGTAGTGTAGAACCAAATTGCATTATGAAGATCAAATATGAAGTATAAAAAAAAAAATCAAATATCTATTAAATTGCAAAATAAAACTAACTCGTCCAAAAAACAACATAATATAATGACAATAAACCATTTAGCAAAATTTTATGACATGCTATGAATCATGTCATGTTCTTGTTTTTTATACAAAAGAAATTAAGGTTTCAAATATTTTTGCCCATATTATTAAATATGGTATAAATCACATCACGTTCTTGTTTGATACGCAAAAGAAATTAAGGTTCATTGCATCAAATTACCACATTAATAATGAGAAAAAAATATTAATAATTTATTGAAGGCATACCTGATGGAGTTGAAACAAATTTTTCCACATCAATAACAAGCATATTAGGCTGCCCAAAACAAAAAAGAACTTTACCTTTCAGAAGGTACAGCAATAAGAAATACAAAGAGATTTTTTAAATGACGAGCTTAAATAGACTGATTTATTACAAAATGAACAGGCTTCAAATGAAAATGAAAAACTTTTATTCGGTAGGCAAAATGGACAAACCTGGACTAATGTCTGCTCAAATGCAACAGCTAACAAATTATCCTGCAAAGAAAAAATGCATTAGAACAATAAATTAATATACAACGTCAGAGAAAAAATGATGAAAAAAAAAAATGCTTTAAACCTCACCAGCCATCCTGCAATTCCTGGAAGTTCAGTGACATCAATACCAACATTAAAGATTGGTTTTACAGTCATCTGAAAGTAAGGCACCTCAGCAAAGCATACCCGCATACGTCCGATAAATGGCCACTGTCGGAGGAACTTCACTCCAACTAATACCTATACAAGTTTTTTTCAGCTTATGATATTTAAGATTGATAGAAATTTAGCTCAAAAAGCCTAATGCAAAAGAAAATAAAGAATTAAACAAAAACAGGAGCTCACGGTTTAAATTGAATATTAAGAAGCAATTATCTTCTCCTATAAACATTACTTATTTTGTCGTTCATTTACTCTGCACTAAACCCTAAACTCTAAAGATGAGGTTATTTTTGACCCATTCTAACATGGTTAGTTTCACGTCTTATACAATTTGAAGATGTCATCCCATCATCATCATGAAACACATCCCAACTATTTGGGATGACTTCATAAATTAAAAATTTTCATTCGTTCCTCAAAAAACCTCAAGAGATATTAAGACTATCATAAACAAATAATATTTCACAACTCCCATACATGTTACATTTAACTACCACATTTTTCTTCCCAAGTCTCATGCATTCTCAATCCTTATTTTATATCTTAAGTCTAACTTTCCTAAGACCATATTAAATACCTCGTCTTCAGTAGGGGGCTATTATTTAATACATAAATCGTTGAAGCACAGGTTGAAACTAGCACTAAAAGGCATAACACTATTGATAGACTCTCCCACTTTCTCAACGAACATGCAAAAAGGTTTAAAAAGATTCATTATTAAAAGGTTTAAAAAGATTCATTATTATAATATTCTTCTATGTTGTTTAGATGCTATCTCTGTCATCAATGGCTGGAGGGTTATTCTTCCATTGTTGAATAACACGGGCGCTAGGAAGCCTGATGTTTCTTCTTTACCTTTTCAATAAAGGGCATTTTCGATAAAGGGCATGAATATGGAAAAGTGCTTGCGGTTACCCATTCTTTTGCAAAACTAATCTAAGCTACTCTCACACAAGTATCATTTTATTATCTTATAATATTGACTAATAATTATTAATGTACCCACTAACTTAACATTTCATATTACCTTCTAAATAATTTCTTCACTTTCTTACTTTCCAATTATTCCAGCAGGGATCTCTTTATCAGAACAACATCATCGCTAAAATACACAAACGCACATTATTTTACATATCCTCTACAAACAGTCTCATAATAAATACAAAATGAAATAAACTTGATAATGATATCTCATAAAAGTCTATATAACTAAGAAAAATTTTGTTACCCCACAACAACTTGTATTACTAAATATTTTTTACACGCCTTAAATCGGTGCCAATATATATTTCCAAAGCATTTTGTGTCCTCCATTGTAGTAAATTCAACAATTTTGGTTGTTTTCTATTTACTTAGTGTCAGTTGCGAGAAGGGGGGAAAGTCAATGTGTACCAACCCAATAAATTTCAATGTAATAAAAAAAAGGGCTAGTCAATATTAAGAATATGGTAAATAGAATGGCAATCATAACATAACTAGTCTCAGCATGTTTCTCTCAGCATGCTTCTTACCTTTCCTTCAACATGCATACCTGTCACATGCATGTTTGCCCACATTCCTAGCCCTAAACTTTTCCTCAGCTGCACGGCTAGTACCGCACTCATATCCTTCGCAGATAGAAAACTCATTCCCAATTCTAGAACCTACAAAAGTTAAACATGTTTACCAAATTTATCAAGTGATACAAAAAATAATAGAATTAAATGCCAATATCAAAGATTAAAATATAAGACAAACCAAGTGGTCATCATCAAATGACTGGCCAAGAACTCTTATCTCTGTAAACATAGGCGGGTTCCTTCCCAGGTAAAGGCTCTCAACAACTGCTTTACTCTGCAGCACAAGTGGTGCATGGTAAGGTTAGAAGAGTTTAGTAAAGTTAAATATAACTTGAGAGCCAACATAAAAATGCATATTTTGTGTTATGGAAAATTTATTATTCTAACGCCAATATGAAAATACATGTATGCACCTTAATAATAGACTAGCGACAAGAAAAAAATAATAATAAGAAAAAAAATTGAAACATTAGATAAGAAAAATAAGAGTGCTTAAATTACAGAAAGATGCTTCGAAGAAGACATACAGCAGTCCAAGGCTTGTATTTGTCCAAGAACCAAGGTATGATTGGCAAGAGGAAATGCTGAGATGCAATCTGTTCCATGCAGATAGGCCAAATCTTTTCAACTGCGTGGTTTAACCACCTTACAGATTCTGAATCAGAAAGGAGCTGTAAGATACAAAAATAAATTGAAAATCAACTTCTAAGGTAAGATGGAAAATAAAAATATAATGGTTGTAAATCAAAGAGGGTGGCTAAAAGACAATTAATGTACATACAGTATGTTTTGTAATATTATATAGAATAAAATTAGGCATACCCTCCTTTGGTTAGCATATTTTCGTTCTTCATGCTGCAGCTTCCTCCTCAATCTCACCGAATACTGTTGATTTACCTGAAAAGAAATGAAAATTAATAGGAATTATATTTATGGTGCAGAAAACTAATTTGGATTTAAATATGGGAAAACCTTCAAGCTAAATACAAATGAAATTTTCATCATAAGAAAATCTAACTTTGAATTTGTTAATAATCAAGAAAAAGATGCTAATAAAAAATATGATTCTGAATGGGATGTAATAAGTCTTTTGGAATTGGCAGGGATTTATTTTCTACAAAACAAATGATTTGGCATAATTCTGTTAATTGTTGATGAGTCCAGAATATGGGGAGGCTGGTAGACTGAGAGATAATAAGCATTGGATTTTGGTATACGAAGTCCATCGAGGTTGGCGGGTATCAAGCAATGATGGACGAGGAGCATCAAAAGTTAGATGATGATAACCAATTCTTTCCACCAATAGAAGGGGAACTTGGCAATAAGAAAGATTGACATTGAACATAAATGGTTGGTGGATATCAAATCTTAGTCATTGATTGGCATTGGGCAACAGTCTATGGAAAACATCAAAAGTTAGGTCATGGTTGGCCATTAGCTTGGTCACTCTTCTAACAAGGGGGGAGATCAAGTGATCAAAATAATGAGCATGATATGCCAATCACCAGCAGAAGTCAAACTTCTATCAGTTGATGAAGAACATAAGAAATTGAGCAACAATGGATAGTCAACTTGATCTTGGAAAGAATAGGGCATGTTTGAGCAGGAAATTGGAAGTATGATGACAACTGGTGGTCTTGATTATTACTTTGACAGAATAACAGATCAAAGATCGAGAAGACGGGCTTTGAATGTCAGTCGCTAATGTCATCAAATCTCCTGTCATTAGCAAATATCGGGTAAGCAATTGATGGTGAATAATAGAAGTCAAGTGACGATCGGTAGTCAGCTAGATCATTGGAAGAGTTTTAAGTAATAACGAACAGGGAATATTGAAATTTGAGCGATGGTTGATGGTACACATCATTGTCCTCTTGATAATTAAAAAGACTGAGAAATTTAAAAGTTGTATGTTAGACATCAGTGGCTGATAGACATCAATCAATCATTGGAATTCATCAGGTGATAATCATTGGAAACCATCAGGTATGGTAAAAATTAGTGGTCCACTTCGTCATTTTCTTGATAAAAGAAAAAAATAGGACAATTGGGACAACAAGAGTTGAATGTTAGGAGCTAACAAACTTAGAGCATTGACAGAAATTTAGTGCACTCTTTAGGTAACACATTTGAAGTGATGAAGATGGGAAATTGAAACAGTTGCCCTTTTGAGAATAGAGGATCAGACGTTAGTGGCTAATAGACAATCAATATCGGTCATTGATAGGTGTCTGGCAATAGTCAATGGAGAAGTTTGAAAGTCAGGTGATGATTAGATGTCAACTTTATCATCTATTAACAAGAGGAGATGACCTCCAAGATGAGAGTCAAATGGTTGTGACAAATAAATCATCATGTTAAATGAATTGCACCATTATTTCATCATCATGTTGAGTTTTTATGCATTCTATCACACATCTCATCTTTATGTTAAAAAAATTGTGTCAAATCACGCTTTTAGAAAAAATTCCAACCATTCTAAAATTCATCAGCACATGCAATTCCAAGTCAAAAGAAGTATATGAAGATTGTTGTGCATTCAAATTTACATAGATGTGGGTAAAATAGAAAGATACCTATTAAATAGACTACAAAGGTATAGAAAATTACAGCTAGCAATAATTACAATCTGAGCATTCTCCATAAGCTTACAAGAATTCAAAAGAAACTTTCACAATGCAGAAACTACTTGTATATGATAAAGCTGTTTTGCTTCCATTGATGCTTAGGAAATGCTGGACATGGCAACTCTAAATGATGAATTTGACATCTCTATTTTACATATACTTCAAATCATGAAAAGATAAATTCTAAGAACTGAAGAATGCAAAAATTTATAACAAATTCAATAGAGAAAACGACTGGTACAAGATCCTCAGTCATGCTTGTGAAGCAATGCTTCATGCATGTTCTAAAGAAAAGCATAGACCACCAGCCTTTTTTTTTAGGGAGGCAAAGTGCCCCTTAGACCCAATATGAGAAGGGCTAGAGCAATGAAGGGCAAAGTAATATTTTAGGAGGGGTAATAGATCAAATTGCCCTCCTATATAAGTAAAAATCTAAATTGAGGGAGGCAATTGCTCCTCTAGACCCTACGTGGGTCCAACCCTGACTAATGATTGTTTGTTCCTTTTAGTTAATCTTTATCATCTTAAGGAATATCCATTGAGTGGAGTTTCTATCAAAAAATTTTGGGGACAGTTAGATTGATGCGGACTTACCTTAAAAATACAAAGAGATTTTTTCCATGACTTGGACTTTCATGTCAGGATAGAAACAACTAATAACTAGGGTACTATCTGGGTAGAATCTCAATTAGAGGAAGTGAAGAACATTACAATAGACATGAATGAAGTGCTATAATTTGTTGTGAATAGAGATGAGTAGATTATTAGGAAGCATCTTCGAAACAACAACGTGGGAATTCTGTATTGACTTAAGATTTGTGGGCTTGCACCGTTGTGCAAAGGCATATAATTATTAGTTCATTCTTTTGTAAAACTTTAATTTGTACTTTGTGAGAACTTGATTTATGAGCCCTTTCCCCTAGTAAATTTAGGTTGAATAAAAGATTTGGAATTTAGATGTGTTCTTTTGTTCCTCACGTATATGCTTGTTGTAATCTTATTTAAAAGAATAACATCAAATCTTCTCAATCTTCAGCGGCTTTAAATGTTTCATTTTAGATGCACAATAACATTATAATATTGTGACGTGCTTATTGAAACACCATTAAAAATTTGCCTACTAGCGATGGCTTGAAGGAAAATCAAGATCATTCATTCTTTATTTTATTTCTGAATCAGAATAATAAAGATAAGAGTTCATGAATCAGATATCAACTAACCTTGGTTTAACAACCCAGCAACTCCAGATTTCACAGTCATTAGGAATATAGGTTAACACACTAGATAACTATAACATGTATGCCAAATAAGCAATCCATATTAAAAAAAAAAATCAGTAGATATTACAGCGGTAACATTAATCTAAGATAAACCAACACTGCTAACATAACTAACTTCCAAATTAGCTACAGCAAAGAATCAAAAGGAACCATGATACCCGATTCCAATAATAACAAAAGTAAAAAAAAAAAAAAGAAAGAAAAATAAAAGATGGTTACATACTCTCACAAAAGGGGTAAACTTCAGTACTTATAAACAAACTTGAATTAAACATCCATAAATCCACCCGTGCAGCCTTCATCTAAACCCAACAAAGTTCAGCGCATCAACCATATCAACGAGTTCACAAACAGCCAAACCCAAAACTTCCCCATACAAACAACTTATCTAAAAATAGAATAAATTTTCTCAAACCTCATAATATAATTGCAACACGAGAATCAAAGAAGGCAGGTGTCCCAATTTAGCCAGAAGAGATTCAGAAGTAGCAAAAAAAAAGAACAATTCCACTATGAATCGCGCAATCCCTAAAACGCAATAACTAGTTTCTAATACTTACTGCAAAGAGGTAGAGCAAAGCCCCGAAGTAAAACAGAGTATGCGACCACCCTATAGATGCCATGATCCAGAGCATCAGAAGCACCATCCCGATGTGATGAACAATCGAAACCTCCGTTACGTCCATCTCAACACAGCAAAAAGAGCATACTAGGAAAGCAGCCCGATGCCTCCAATCTCAAATATCACGCAAGGGAAGAAGAAGGAAGTCAAACGAATCAAATCCAAAAAAAAAAAAAAGAACTGAGTGTCTCACTGGAGCCGAAACGGCAGGTTTTGTGAGAGAAGAAATCGGATTCGGATTTGTCGAACGGTTATTTTTTAATTAGGGTATCGGAGAATTTCATGGCGGTTAAAGAATCGGAAAGCGGCTGCCGGCTTTTTTGGCGCATTTCCGCGTGGAGGGAACGGTGGCGTGGGATTTATCCAAGGGAGGAAGATCGGATGACGTGGCAATGTCGGCATGTGTCGTGGAGCGCCGGCGGCGAGGCCGGCCGTGCCGGGAAATTTTTAGTGGGGACCACTTGGAAAAAAAAATGTCGCATTGGGTGGTTGCAACGTGGCAGGTAAAGTTCTGGATGAAGCTTGTGGGCAGTATCTGCTGGCCCACAGAGGATGTAGAAAATTCACTATATCTATTTAGTTTTGTAAATTTTTAGTGGCAATTTTCAGATAAGATGATGGCCAATTATTTCCAAGCTATTATTATGGAATTATAATTCTGAAAAAGATATTATTGCCATTTTTTAAAATAAAATGCATAATTAATTCCACATAACATCATACTAATAATAATTTTTTTAAAAAAATATTACCATGATATTACTTAATACAATTAAATTTTTTGTTAAATAATTTAATTATATTTACATTTTGTGGTTAATTATACCATCTAATCATTTAATTATTGACAAATAACAAATGAATACAAAATTAAGAGCACATAAATAATATCAACTTCATTTTAATATAAAATCATCGTGATTGCTTGACTGAAATTTTTCTATTATTTTCAAGATATTTTCGTGGAGTTATTCAAATAAATTTTTAGTTATGCATGCTAGAAAATTCACGGCGGTAAAGTAACGGATTATCGTCTTAATGTTGCGGTGAAGAGTTACAGTAAAGAGTTGCGGTGAAAAGTTGAGTTGAAGAGCTGCTATGAGGGGTTGCGGTGTAGAGTTGCGACCCAAAGTTGTGCACAATTGCGACACAGAGTTGTGGCGAAGCATGAAAGTAATCACCGACTTGCTTAGCAAGCGAGCAACGAGATCTTCTTTCACGTTGTGGCAAAGATGAAAGTAGTCCCCGATCAGCATAGCAGACAAGCAACGAGATCTTCTTTCATGTTGGGGCAAAGATGAAAGTCGTCCCTAACCTGTGTGGCAGACGAGCAACGAATCTTCTTTCACATTGCGATGAAGATGAAAGCTTTCATGATTTGCGTAGCAGGCGAGCAGCGGGATCTTCTTTCTCGTTGTGGCAAAGAGGAAAGTCATCCCGTTCTATGTAGTATGCGAGCAAATACATCTTCTTTCTCTTTGCAGCAAAGTTGAAAGCCGGCGAGCAACGAAATCTTCTTTCACGTTGCGGAGAAGATGAAAGTCATCACCGACCTACATAGCAGACGAGCAATAGAATCTTCTTGCTCGTTGTGAAGAAGAGAAAAATCGTCCCCGTCATGTGTAGCAAGCAAGCAACTGGATCTTCTTTCTTGTTGTGATGAAGAGGAAAGTAATTCATATCCTGTGTAGCAGACAAGCAATGTGATCTTTTTTCTTGTAGCGGTGAAGAGAAAAGTCATCTCCTTCTTGTGTGGCAGGCAAGCAACGGGATCTTTTTTCTTGTTGGTGTCATGCATTCTGCAAGAGATTTCAGTGTCACTCTTTCACATTTTATAGACGATAAAGAAATGTTGTAGCTTTCCTGTTGCACTTTGAGGGGAAGATTTTAATGCTTATATGGTGGCGATATCTATAAACCCTCTGATGATCATCAGAAGTACTAGAGTTTTGGGAAGGCAATGTCGACTATACTCGAAGATGAAGGGATTTGTTGTAGCCCTTGTACAAGCATATGTTGGTCTTTGTAGCATTTTTAATCATTTGATGTGACATTTATGGATGATGATAATAAATTTCTTTGCTTATTCCATGGTTATTGCAGCTTCTTAATCATAAAAAATTCTACAATTAAAGTTAGCACTTACACTTTAAAGAAAATTGTGTAACTTTTAAGAGTTGTGCCTTCTAAAGTTGTGTCGTCTCAGGCTTATGCCTTATAGGAGCTTGAATCGGTATTTTCTGAGGCTCGTAGCCTTTTGAGATCTTTGATGTACATGTGTCTTCTAAGACTTGTATCATTTTGAGGTCTTTGAGTGGAGACATTGTCAACCATTTGCTCTTGTGGAGTATTTCTAGTGATGAATTTGTCCACCATTTGCTTCCCATCAAGGCTTGCCCCTTGGGCTCGTCTTCCAGGAGTACTGTATTATTTCGTCAAGTCTTGCATCTTGGGCCTGATTTCCTGGGGCATTATTGAAAGGAGAATTCATTGATGACGTAAGACCGGTTCTGAGTTGAATAACTAGATATGCTTGACGATATTAACAAAAAATGAACAGAGTCATTTGAATCCACTAAGGATTGTTGAGCTATCTTAGATTGTTGGTCGAAGCATTTGCTTGACAACCATAACCTGTTATAGAGGAGGTCGAAGGAAATCCATTAAGAATTTTTGACTTATTTGAGGTTGTATGTCGAAGCATTTGATTGACGATTGTAGCATGTAATGGAAGAGGTTGAAGGAAATCCATTAAGAATTTTTGAACTATCTGAGTCTGTATGTCGAAGCTTTTGCTTAAGGACTGTAATTTGTAATGGACGAGAACAAAGATAATCCACCAAGGATTTTTGACCTGTTCGAGGTTGTATACCGAAGGTTTTACTTGACGACTGTAGCTTGTAATGGAAGTGGTCGAAGGAAATTCACCAATGATTTTTTACTCATCCGATGTTGTATGTTGAAGCTTTTGCCTGACATCTGTAGTCTGTAATAAAAGAGTTCGAAGGAAATCCACCAAAAAATTTAGAATTATTTAAGACTATATGTCAAAGCTCTTGCTTGACGACTATCGCCTGTAATGGAAGAGGTCGAATCGAGTGCCTCTGAGATTGATTAATCCCAGATGAGGAGTCAAAGATGCTTTGCGTTTATCGAGACTGGGGTGTAAGTCACAATGGACCGTATATTTTCTTGGAAATATGGTTGCAGTCATACTCAAGAATATTGTCTGGCAACTTGTCAGATCTTGCTTTTGAATTATTATTCCTCTGACGAGTGTGTTTTCCACATAAGTTTGTAAAAAAACCTATGTATCTAGCCTTGAAGAGATCAACTTCATGAATTGGTTGAAGAGGAACTCCTGTACGATGAGGGGAATTAAGGAAACATCTTTTGCAGAGTGATTCTCGAAGAGTTGTAATCTAAATGAAATACGGGATGACTTCCCCATCATAGTCGTGCTCGGGACGTTAATTTGAAAGCCTAGTCGAGACTGCAATGAAGGTTGCCCCCAGCTTGGAAGCAGTTGTGAAAGACTTTGTGTTTGAATAAGATGTGAGAAAACAACCAAGCTACAATCATGATCGAGACGTTAACATGAATGACCATTCAAGACTGCAGTGAAAGTTTCCTCCATATTAAAGAATGCTTCGGAGATGATCTTCAAGACGTGAAGAAGGTTCCTTCACAAGTTGGATAAAGTACATCATTGGGAAAGGAAGTAGGGGCTTGGTATCTTTAGAGTTGAAGAAAATGTCGAATAGGACTTCGTTTTCCAGAGATGGCACCAAACTAATGCCTACCAGAAATTCAAGGTGGTAGAGTAATGAATTATCGTATTAGTGTTGTACGATAATTCAACACACACTCAAGTGAAAGAGAAAAACCAATAATGACACTAGAAGTCTTTACGTGGAAAAACCCGTAAAGGGAAAAAACCACGGGGTCGGGCGTAATTGTAATAATCAACTATAGGTTGATGATTACAGAGATCTCTTATCCCAAAGACGGGAATATGTAACTATAATTTTTCAGATTACAGTGTCGACTAACAACGTTTAGTTGGTGGTTATCAACGATAAATGGTGGTGATCGATGGTGACAGTCGACAATGGCTGATGCTGGTCGGCTGGTGTCGACGACGGTCAGCGGTGGTCGACGATGGTCGGCGGTGGTCGACGACGTTCGATAGTGATCGAAGACGGTTGGCGGTGGTCGATGGCGATTGGAGGTGGTCGATGACGTTGGCGGTGATCGACGGATGTTGGCGATGATCGACGACGGTTGGTTTTGGCTAAATGAGAAGAATATAACGAGACCAAGATCACTCAATTTCGACATTGTTAAGGCTTCTAAATTTCCACAAATTGTAGTTTAATCAAGGGACTCTATTTTGATCGTCAGAGAGAGTGGTACAAATTTCTTTCTTATTTGCAGAGATATCACTCTCAAACTATATAAATATAGCCCTACCACCTTTATAAAAGGGGACTTAGGCCTTGAAATAGAAGAAGAGCTGGGCCTGGAGCTTGTTCGCGAAGAATGAGTTGAATTCCATTGTTGATTCGGAATGAAGACCCAATGAATGCTTCCCGCTTCCACAATTGCCAACCACCATTTTCGACTCGTCAACCACTGTTGACCAGCTTGTGACCACTACAATAAAACCCTTTACAGAATCACTATGTACGCAGCGAAATCCCAATAGACATTATTAAGTAACAAAACATCTGACGACGCACCATATCATCCTCAATAATATGCAATAACACACCTTAAAGGCAGTGTACTGAAGTTTCAGTAATTACTCTCAACTGCAATCACTCCTGATTTTTGCGCAATGAATATTGTACTTTGAGAACCTACATAGTACTTTTCCACCCGTAGGACAATGACATGTACATGTACTATCAAATAGTTGGATATGCCTCCTGATTTTTTTGGTTTTTGAATTTTTCATGTAGGAACTTCTCGTTGCTCTACATATTACTTCTATTATCAAAGCATGTGTTGGACTTTCATGCAATGCTAAAGTCACTAAATAATCACTATCGCTACGAAATCTTCAGGCATGCACCACTCAATTTTATAGGTATTGGATCAGGCTAAGGTGTCTTACATAATGAGCTATAAAAAAGAAATAAACACATGATCTTGTACACTCAAGCTTAGAACCTAATATGTTGCTCATTGAAAGGTGATCCTTTCAATAAACAATTTTACTCTTCTTTAGTTAAGTTGATTAGCCTGAG